>JAHLWY010006345.1:0-209232 GCA_020002185.1 Paraescarpia echinospica | reverse complement strand
TGCTTTTCTTTTCCTCCTTCTCAGCTTGTGTGTTCTGTGCTTGAACTTGTCTAGTCTCCTCCGGTGCTTTTCTTTACCTCCATCTGATCATGTGTGTACTGTACTTGAGCTTGTCTTGTCTCTTCTGGTGTTTTTCTTTACCTCTTTCTCAGGTACTGTGTTTGAGCTTGTCTTTTCTCTTCTGGTAATTTTCTTTACCTACTTCTGAGCTAGTGTGTACTGTTCTTCAGCTTGTCTTATCTCTTCTGGTGCTTTTCTTTACCTCCTTCTCAGCTTGTGTATATTGTGCTTGAGCTCATCTTGTCCCTTCTTGTGCTTTTCTTTACCTCCTTCTGAGCTAGTGTGTACTGAGGTTGAGCTTGTCTTGTGTCTTCTGGTACTTTTCTTTACCTCTTTCTGTGATAGTGTGTGCTGTACTTGAACTTGTATAGTTTCTTCTGGTGCTTTTATTTACCTCCTTCTCTGTTGTGTGTACTGTGCTTGAGCTTGTCTTTTCTTTTCTGGTGCTTTTCTTTACCTCCTTTTGAGCAAGTGTGTGCTGTACTTGAACTTGTATAGTTTCTTCTGGTGCTTTTATTTACCTTTTTCTCAGTTGTGCGTACTGCGCTTCAGCTTGTCTTGTCTCTTCTGGTGTTTTTCTTTACCTCCTTCTCAGCATGTTTGTACTGTGCTTGAGCTTGTCTTGTCTCTTCTGGTGCTTTTCTTTACCTCTTTCTCAGATGTATGTATTGTGCTTAAGCTTGTCTTGTCTCTTCTGGTGCTTTTATTTACCTCCTCCTGAGCAAGTGTGTACTGTACTTGAACTTGTCTTGTCTGTTCTGGTGTTTTTCTATACCTCCTTCTGAGCTAGTGTGTACTGAGCTTGAGCTTGTCTAGTCTCTTCTGGTGCTTTTCTTTTCCTCCTTCTGAACTAGTGTGTACTGTGCTTGAGCTTCTCTAATCTCTTCTGGTGCTTTTCGTTACCTCCTTCTCAGCTTGTGTGTACTGTGCTTGAGCTTGTCTTATCTCTTCTGGTGTTTTTCTATACCTCTTTACCGCTTTTTGAGCTAGTGTGTACAGTGCTTGAACTTGCCCAGACTCTTCTGGTGCTTTTTTTACCTCCTTCTCAGTTGTGTGTACTGTGTTTGAGTTTGTCTTGTCTCCTCTGGAGCTTTCCTACACCTCCTTCTGAGCAAGTGTGTACTGTACTTGAACTTGTCTAGTCTCTTCTCGTGCTTTTCTTTACCTCCTTCTCAGAGCTTGTATGTACTGTGCTTGAGCTTGTCATGTCTCTTCTGGTGTTTTTCTTTACCTCTTTATTTCTTTCTGTGATAGAGTGTACAGTGCTTGAACTTGTCTACACTCTTCTGGTGCTTCTCTTTACCTCCTTCTTATGAAGTGTGTACTGTACTTGAACTTGTCTTGTCTCTTCTGGTTTTTTTTTTACCTCCTTCTCATGTACTGTGCTTGAGCTTGCATGTCTCTTCTGTTAATTTTATTTCTCTCCTTCTGATCTAGTGTGTACTGTGCTTCAGCTTGTCTTGTCTCTTCTGATGGTTTCTTTAACTCTTTCTCAGCTTGTGTATACTGTGCTTGAGCTCGTCTAGTCGCTTCTGGTGCTTTTTTTACCTCCTTCTGAGCTAGCGTATACTGTGTTTGAGCTTGTCTTGTGCCTTCTGGTGCTTTTCTTTACCTTTTTCTCAGCTAGTGTGTACTGTGCTTGAACTTGTCAAGTCTCTTCTGGTGCTTTTCTTTACCACCTTCTCAACTAGTGTGTACTGAGCTTGAGCTTGTCTAGTCTCTTCTGGTGCTTTTCATTTCCTCCTTCTGAGTTAGTGTGTACTGTGCTCGAGCTTGTCTATTCTCTTGTGGTGCTTTCCTTTTCCACCTTCTCAGCTTGTGTGTTCTGTGCTTGAACTTGTCTTGTCTCTTCTGGTGCTTTTATTTACCTCCGTCTCAGCTAGCCTGTACTGTGCTTGAGCTTGTCTTGTCTCTTCTGGTGTTTTTCTTTACCTCCTTCTCAGCTTGAGTGTCCTGTGCTTGGACTTTTCTAGTCTATTCTGGTGCTTTTCTTTTCCTCCTTCTCAGCTTGTGTGTTCTGAGCTTGAACTTGTCTAGTCTCCTCCGGTGCTTTTCTTTACCTCCATCTGATCATGTGTGTACTGTACTTGAGCTTGTCTTGTCTCTTCTGGTGTTTTTCTTTACCTCCTTCTCAGGTACTGTGTTTGAGCTTGTCTTTTCTCTTCTGGTAATTTTCTTTACCTACTTCTGAGCTAGTGTGTACTGTTCTTCAGCTTGTCTTATCTCTTCTGGTGCTTTTCTTTACCTCCTTCTCAGCTTGTGTATATTGTGCTTGAGCTCATCTTGTCCCTTCTTGTGCTTTTCTTTACCTCCTTCTGAGCTAGTGTGTACTGAGGTTGAGCTTGTCTTGTGTCTTCTGGTACTTTTCTTTACCTCTTTCTGTGATAGTGTGTGCTGTACTTGAACTTGTATAGTTTCTTCTGGTGCTTTTATTTACCTTTTTCTCAGTTGTGCGTACTGCGCTTCAGCTTGTCTTGTCTCTTCTGGTGTTTTTGTTTACCTCCTTCTCAGCATGTTTGTACTGTTTTTGAGCTTGACTTGTCTCTTCTGGTGCTTTTCTTTACCTCTTTCTCAGATGTATGTATTGTGCTTAAGCTTGTCTTGTCTCTTGTGGTGCTTTTCTTTACCTCCTTCTGAGCAAGTGTGTACTGTACTTGAACTTGTCTTGTCTCTTCTGGTGTTTTTCTATACCTCCTTCTGAGCTAGTGTGTACTGAGCTTGAGCTTGTCTAGTCTCTTCTGGTGCTTTTCTTTTCCTCCTTCTGAACTAGTGTGTACTGTGCTTGAGCTTCTCTAATCTCTTCTGGTGCTTTTCGTTACCTCCTTCTCAGCTTGTGTGTACTGTGCTTGAGCTTGTCTTATCTCTTCTGGTGTTTTTCTATACCTCTTTACCTCTTTCTGTGCTAGTGTTTACAGTGCTTGAACTTGTACAGACTCTTCTGGTGCTTTTTTACCTCCTTCTCAGTTGTGTGTACTGTGCTTGAGTTTGTCTTGTCTCCTCTGGAGCGTTCCTACACCTCCTTCTGAGCAAGTGTGTACTGTACTTGAACTTGTCTAGTCTCTTCTCGTTCTTTTCTTTACCTCCTTCTCAGAGCTTGTATGTACTGTGCTTGAGCTTGTCATGTCTCTTCTGGTGTTTTTATTTATCTATTTACTTCTTTCTGTGATAGAGTGTACAGTGCTTGAACTTGTCTACACTCTTCTGGTGCTTCTCTTTACCTCCTTCTTTTCAAGTGTGTACTGTACTTGAACTTGTATTGTCTCTTCTGGATTTTTTTTTACCTCCTTCTCATGTACTATGCTTGAGCTTGCATGTCTCTTCTGTTAATTTTCTTTATTTCCTTCTGATCTAGTGTGTACTGTGCTCCAGCTTGTCTTGTCTCATCTGGTGGTTTCTTTACCTCCTTCTGAGCTAGTGTATACTGTGTTTGAGCTTGTCTTGTGCCTTCTGGTGCTTTTCTTTACCTCTTTCTCAGCTAGTGTGTACTGTGCTTGAACTTGTCAAGTCTCTTCTGGTGGTTTTCTCTACCACCTTCTCAGCTAGTGTGTACTGAGCTTGAGCTTGTCTAGTCTCTTCTGGTGCTTTTCATTTCCTCCTTCTGAGTTAGTGTGTACTGTGCTCGAGCTTGTCTATTCTCTTGTGGTGCTTTCCTTTTCCACCTTCTCAGCTTGTGTGTTCTGTGCTTGAACTTGTCTAGTCTCTTCTGGTGCTTTTATTTACCTCCGTCTCAGCTAGCCTGTACTGTGCTTGAGCTTGTCTTGTCTCTTCTGGTGTTTTTCTTTACCTCCTTCTCAGGTACTGTGTTTGAGCTTGTCTTTTCTCATCTAGTAATTTTCTTTACCTACTTCTGAGCTAGTGTGTACTGTTCTTCAGTTTGTCTTATCTCTTCTGGTGCTTTTCTTTACCTCCTTCTCAGCTTGTTTATATTGTGCTTGAGCTCATCTTGTCCCTTCTTGTGCTTTTCTTTACCTCCTTCTGAGCTAGTGTGTACTGAGGTTGAGCTTGTCTTGTGTCTTCTGGTACTTTTCTTTACCTCTTTCTGTGATAGTGTGTACAGGGCTTGAACTTGTCTAGTCTCTTCTGATGCTTTTCTTTACCTCCTTCTCTGTTGTGTGTACTTTGCTTGAGCTTGTCTTTTCTTTTCTGGTGCTTTTCTTTACCTCCTTTTGAGCAAGTGTGTGCTGTACTTGAACTTGTATAGTTTCTTCTGGTGCTTTTATTTACCTTTTTCTCAGTTGTGCGTACTGCGCTTCAGCTTGTCTTGTCTCTTCTGGTGTTTTTCTTTACATCTTTCTCAGCATGTTTGTACTGTGCTTGAGCTTGACTTGTCTCTTCTGGTGCTTTTCTTTACCTCTTTCTCAGATGTATGTATTGTGCTTAAGCTTGTCTTGTCTCTTCTGGTGCTTTTCTTTACCTCCTTCTGAGCAAGTGTGTACTGTACTTGAACTTGTCTTGTCTCTTCTGGTGTTTTTCTATACCTCCTTCTGAGCTAGTGTGTACTGAGCTTGAGCTTGTCTAGTCTCTTCTGGTGCTTTTCTTTTCCTTCTTCTGAACTAGTGTGTACTGTGCTTGAGCTTCTCTAATCTCTTCTGGTGCTTTTCGTTACCTCCTTCTCAGGTTGTGTGTACTGTGCTTGAGCTTGTCTTATCTCTTCTGGTGTTTTTCTATACCTCTTTACCGCTTTCTGAGCCAGTGTGTACTCTTCTGGTGCTTTTCTTTACCTCCTTCTCAGTTGTGTCTGCTGTGCTTGAGTTTGTCTTGTCTCCTCTGGAGCTTTCCTACACCTCCTTCTGAGCAAGTGTGTACTGTACTTGAACTTGTCTAGTCTCTTCTCGTGCTTTTCTTTACCTGCTTCTCAGAGCTTGTATGTACTGTGCGTGAGCTTGTCATGTCTCTTCTGGTGTTTTTCTTTACGTCTTTACTTCTTTCTGTGATAGAGTGTACAGTGCTTGAACTTGTCTACACTCTTCTGGTGCTTCTCTTTACCTCCTTCTTATCAAGTGTGTACTGTACTTGAACTTGTCTTGTCTCTTCTGTTTTTTTTTTTACCTCCTTCTCATGTACTGTGCTTGAGCTTGCATGTCTCTTCTGTTAATTTTCTTTCTCTCCTTCTGATCTAGTGTGTACTGTGCTTCAGCTTGTCTTGTCTCTTCTGATGGTTTCTTTAACTCCTTCTCAGCTTGTGTATACTGTGCTTGAGCTCGTCTAGTCGCTTCTGGTGCTTTTTTTACCTCCTTCTGAGCTAGCGTATACTGTGTTTGAGCTTGTCTTGTGCCTTCTGGTGCTTTTCTTTACCTCTTTCTCAGCTAGTGTGTACTGTGCTTGAACTTGTCAAGTCTCTTCTGGTGCTTTTCTTTACCACCTTCTCAGCTAGTGTGTACTGAGCTTCTTGTCTAGTCTCTTCTGGTGCTTTTCATTTCCTCCTTCTGAGTTAGTGTGTACTGTGCTCGAGCTTGTCTATTCTCTTGTGGTGCTTTCCTTTTCCACCTTCTCAGCTTGCGTGTCCTGTGCTTGGACTTTTCTAGATCTCTTCTGATGCTTTTCTTTACCTCCTTCTCAGCTTCTATGTACTGTGCTTGAGCTTGTCTTGTCTCTTCTGGTGTTTTTTTTACCTCTTTACCTCTTTCTTTGCTAGTGTGTACAGTGTTTGAACTTGTCAAATCTCGTCTGGTGCTTTTCTTTACCTCCTTCTCAGTTGTTTGTACTGTGCATGAGCTTGTCTTTTCTTTTCTGGTGCTTCTCTTTACCTAATTCTGAGCAAGTGTGTACTGTACTTGAACTTGTCTAGTCTGATCTGGTACTTTTCTTTACCTCCTTCTCAGCTTGTGTGTATTGTGCTTGAGCTTGTCTTGTCTCTTCCGGTGTTTTTCTTTACCTCCTTCTCAGCTTGTGTTAACTGTGCTTGAGCTTGTCTTGTCTCTTCTGGTGTTTTTCTTTACCTCCTTCTCATGTACTGTGCTTGAGCTTGTCTTGTCTCTTCTATTGCTTTTGTTTACCTCCTTCTGATCACGTGTGTACTGTGCTTGAGCTTGTCTTGTCTCTTCTGGTAATTTTCTTTACCTTCTTCTGATCTAGTGTGTACTGTGCTTCAGCTTGTCTTGTCTCTTCTGGTGCTTTTCTTTACCTCCTTCTCAGCTTGTGTATACTGTGCTTGAGCTCGTCTAGTCGCTTCTGGTGCTTTTTCTTTATCTCCTTCTGAGTTAGTGTATACTGTGGTTGAGCTTGTCTTGTGCCTTCTGGTGCTTTTCTTTACCTCTTACTCAGCTAGTGTGTACTGTGCTTGATCTTGTCAAGTCTCTTCTGGTGCTTTTCTTTACCTCCTTCTCAGTTGTGCACACTGTGCTTGACCTTGTCTTGTCTCTTCTGGTGTTTTTATTTACCACCTTCTCAACTAGTGTGTACTGAGCTTGAGCTTGTCTGGTCTCTTCTGGTGCTTTTCTTTTCCTCCTTATCAGTTAGTGTGTACTGTGCTCGAGCTTGTCTAATCTCTTGTGCTGCTTTCCTTTTCCACCTTCTCGGCTTGTGTGTTCTGTGCTTGAGCTTGTCTTGTCTCTTCTTGTGTTTTTGATTACCTCTTTACCGCTTTCTGAGCTAGTGTGTACTGTGCTTGAACTTGTCTAGTCTCTTCTGGTGTTTTTCTTTACCTCCTTCTCAGCTTGTGTGTACTGTGCCTGAGCTGGTCTTGTCTCTTCTGGTGTTTTTCTTTACCTCTTTACCTCTTTCTGAGCTAGTGTGTGCAGTGCATGAACTTGTCTA
The DNA here is from genome assembly GCA_020002185.1 of Paraescarpia echinospica. Classification (NCBI taxonomy): domain Eukaryota; kingdom Metazoa; phylum Annelida; class Polychaeta; order Sabellida; family Siboglinidae; genus Paraescarpia; species Paraescarpia echinospica. The sequence continues at coordinate 202,416 of JAHLWY010006345.1, read as the reverse complement.
ATCTCTTCTCGTGCTTTTCTTTACCTCCTTCTCAGTTTGAATGTACTATGCTTGAGCTTGTCTTGTCTCTCCGGGTGTTTTTCTTTACCTCTTTACCTCTTTCTGAGCTAGTGTGTACAGTGCTTTAACTTGTCTAGACTCTTCTGGTACTTTACTTTACCTCCTTTTCAGTTGTGTGTACTGTGCTTGAGTTTGTCTTGTCTCCTCTGGAGCTTTTCTTTACCTCCTTCTGAGCAAGCGTGTGCTGTACTTGAACTTGTCTAGTCCCTTCTCGTGCTTTTCTTTACCTCTTTCTCAGCTTGTATCTACTGTGCTTGAGCTTGCCTTGTCTCTTCTGGTGTTTTTCTTTACCTCTTTACCTCATTCTGTGCTAGTGTGTACAGTGCTTGAAACTGTCTAGTCTCTTCTGTTGCTTTTTTTTACCTCCTTCTCAGCTTGTGTGTACTGTGCTTCAGCTTGTCTTTTCTTTTCTGGTGCTTTTCTTTACCTCCTTCTGAGCAAATGTGTACTGTAATTGAACTTTTTTCTTTTCCTCCTTCTCAGCTTGTGTGTACTGTGCTTGAGCTTGTCTTGTCTCTTCTGGTGTTTTTCTTTACCTCTTTACCTCTTTCTGAGCTAGTGTGTGCAGTGGATGAACTTGTCTAATCTCTTCTCGTGCAATTCTTTACCTCCTTCTCAGCTTGTGTGGACTGTGCTTGAGCTTGTCTTGTCTCTTCTGGTGCTTTTCTTTACCTCTTTCTGAGCTAGAGTGTACTGTACTTGAACTTGTCTAGTCTCTTCTGGTGTTTTTCTTTACCTCTTTCTCAGTTGTGTGTACTGTGCTTGAATTTTTCTTGTCTCCTCTGGAGCTTTCCTATACCTCCTTCTGAGCAAGTGTGTACTGTACTTGAACTTGTCTAGTCTCTTCTGGTGTTTTTCTTTACCTCTTTACCTCTTTCTGTGATAGTGTGTACAGTGCTTGAACTTGTCTAGTCTCTTCTGATGCTTTTCTTTACCTCCTTCTGAGCAAGTGTGTATTGTACTTGAACTTGTATAGTCTCTTCTGGTGCTTTTATTTACCTCCGTCTCAGCTAGCCTGTACTGTGCTTGAGCTTGTCTTGTCTCTTCTGGTGTTTTTCTTTACCTCCTTCTCAGCTTGTGTGTCCTGTGCTTGGACTTTTCTAGTCTATTCTGGTGCTTTTCTTTTCCTCCTTCTCAGCTTGTGTGTTCTGTGCTTGAACTTGTCTAGTCTCCTCCGGTGCTTTTCTTTACCTCCATCTGATCATGTGTGTACTGTACTTGAGCTTGTCTTGTCTCTTCTGGTGTTTTTCTTTACCTCCTTCTCAGGTACTGTGTTTGAGCTTGTCTTTTCTCTTCTGGTAATTTTCTTTACCTACTTCTGAGCTAGTGTGTACTGTTCTTCAGCTTGTCTTATCTCTTCTGGTGCTTTTCTTTACCTCCTTCTCAGCTTGTGTATATTGTGCTTGAGCTCATCTTGTCCCTTCTTGTGCTTTTCTTTACCTCCTTCTGAGCTAGTGTGTACTGAGGTTGAGCTTGTCTTGTGTCTTCTGGTACTTTTCTTTACCTCTTTCTGTGATAGTGTGTGCTGTACTTGAACTTGTATAGTTTCTTCTGGTGCTTTTATTTACCTTTTTCTCAGTTGTGCGTACTGCGCTTCAGCTTGTCTTGTCTCTTCTGGTGTTTTTCTTTACCTCCTTCTCAGCATGTTTGTACTGTTTTTGAGCTTGACTTGTCTCTTCTGGTGCTTTTCTTTTCCTCTTTCTCAGATGTATGTATTGTGCTTAAGCTTGTCTTGTCTCTTCTGGTGCTTTTCTTTACCTCCTTCTGAGCAAGTGTGTACTGTACTTGAACTTGTCTTGTCTCTTCTGGTGTTTTTCTATACCTCCTTCTGAGCTAGTGTGTACTGAGCTTGAGCTTGTCTAGTCTCTTCTGGTGCTTTTCTTGTCCTCCTTCTGAAATAGTGTGTACTGTGCTTGAGCTTCTCTAATCTCTTCTGGTGCTTTTCGTTACCTCCTTCTCAGCTTGTGTGTACTGTGCTTGAGCTTGTCTTATCTCTTCTGGTGTTTTTCTATACCTCTTTACCTCTTTCTGAGCTAGAGTGTACAGTGCTTGAACTTGTCCAGACTCTTCTGGTGCTTTTTTTACCTCCTTCTCAGTTGTGTGTACTGTGCTTGAGTTTGTCTTGTCTCCTCTGGAGCTTTCCTACACCTCCTTCTGAGCAAGTGTGTGCTGTACTTGAACTTGTCTAGTCTCTTCTCGTTCTTTTCTTTACCTCCTTCTCAGAGCTTGTATGTACTGTGCTTGAGCTTGTCATGTCTCTTCTGGTGTTTTTCTTTACCTCTTTACTTCTTTCTGTGATAGAGTGTACAGTGTTTGAACTTGTCTACACTCTTCTGGTGCTTCTCTTTACCTCCTTCTTTTCAAATGTGTACTGTACTTGAACTTGTATTGTCTCTTCTGGATTTTTTTTTACCTCCTTCTCATGTACTATGCTTGAGCTTGCATGTCTCTTCTGTTAATTTTCTTTATCTCCTTCTGATCTAGTGTGTACTGTGCTCCCGCTTGTCTTGTCTCTTCTGATGGTTTCTTTACCTCCTTCTGAGCTAGTGTATACTGTGTTTGAGCTTGTCTTGTGCCTTCTGGTGCTTTTCTTTACCTCTTTCTCAGCTAGTGTGTACTGTGCTTGAACTTGTCAAGTCTCTTCTGGTGCTTTTCTTTACCACCTTCTCAGCTAGTGTGTACTGAGCTTGAGCTTGTCTAGTCTCTTCTGGTGCTTTTCATTTCCTCCTTCTGAGTTAGTGTGTACTGTGCTCGAGCTTGTCTATTCTCTTGTGGTGCTTTCCTTTTCCACCTTCTCAGCTTGTGTGTTCTGTGCTTGAACTTGTCTAGTCTCTTCTGGTGCTTTTCTTTACCTCCGTCTCAGCTAGCCTGTACTGTGCATGAGCTTGTCTTGTCTCTTCTGGTGTTTTTCTTTACCTCCTTCTCAGCTTGTGTGTCCTGTGCTTGGACTTTTCTAGTCTCTTCTGGTGCTTTTCTTTTCCTCCTTCTCAGCTTGTGTGTTGTGTGCTTGAACTTGTCTAGTCTCCTCCGGTGCTTTTCTTTACCTCTATCTGATCATGTGTGTACTGTACTTGAGCTTGTCTTGTCTCTTCTGGTGTTTTTCTTTACCTCCTTCTCAGGTACTGTGTTTGAGCTTGTCTTTTCTCTTCTGGTAATTTTCTTTACCTACTTCTGAGCTAGTGTGTACTGTTCTTCAGCTTGTCTTATCTCTTCTGGTGCTTTTCTTTACCTCTTTCTCAGCTTGTGTATATTGTGCTTGAGCTCATCTTGTCCCTTCTTGTGCTTTTCTTTACCTCCTTCTGAGCTAGTGTGTACTGAGGTTGAGCTTGTCTTGTGTCTTCTGGTACTTTTCTTTACCTCTTTCTGTGATAGTGTGTACAGTGCTTGAACTTGTCTAGTCTCTTCTGATGCTTTTCTTTACCTCTTTCTCAGATGTATGTATTGTGCTTAAGCTTGTCTTGTCTCTTCTGGTGCTTTTCTTTACCTCCTTCTGAGCAAGTGTGTACTGTACTTGAACTTGTCTTGTCTCTTCTGGTGTTTTTCTATACCTCCTTCTGAGCTAGTGTGTACTGAGCTTGAGCTTGTCTAGTCTCTTCTGGTGCTTTTCTTTTCCTTCTTCTGAACTAGTGTGTACTGTGCTTGAGCTTCTCTAATCTCTTCTGGTGCTTTTCGTTACCTCCTTCTCAGCTTGTGTGTACTGTGGTTGAGCTTGTCTTATCTCTTCTGGTGTTTTTCTATACCTCTTTACCGCTTTCTGAGCTAGTGTGTACAGTGCTTGAACTTGTCCAGACTCTTCTGGTGCTTTTCTTTACCTCCTTCTCAGTTGTGTCTGCTGTGCTTGAGTTTGTCTTGTCTCCTCTGGAGCTTTCCTACACCTCCTTCTGAGCAAGTGTGTACTGTACTTGAACTTGTCTAGTCTCTTCTCGTGCTTTTCTTTACCTGCTTCTCAGAGCTTGTATGTACTGTGCGTGAGCTTGTCATGTCTCTTCTGGTGTTTTTCTTTACGTCTTTACTTCTTTCTGTGACAGAGTGTACAGTGCTTGAACTTGTCTACACTCTTCTGGTGCTTCTCTTTACCTCCTTCTTATCAAGTGTGTACTGTACTTGAACTTGTCTTGTCTCTTCTGGTTTTTTTTTTACCTCCTTCTCATGTACTGTGCTTGAGCTTGCATGTCTCTTCTGTTAATTTTATTTCTCTCCTTCTGATCTAGTGTGTACTGTGCTTCAGCTTGTCTTGTCTCTTCTGATGGTTTCTTTAACTCTTTCTCAGCTTGTGTATACTGTGCTTGAGCTCGTCTAGTCGCTTCTGGTGCTTTTTTTACCTCCTTCTGAGCTAGCGTATACTGTGTTTGAGCTTGTCTTGTGCCTTCTGGTGCTTTTCTTTACCTTTTTCTCAGCTAGTGTGTACTGTGCTTGAACTTGTCAAGTCTCTTCTGGTGCTTTTCTTTACCACCTTCTCAACTAGTGTGTACTGAGCTTGAGCTTGTCTAGTCTCTTCTGGTGCTTTTCATTTCCTCCTTCTGAGTTAGTGTGTACTGTGCTCGAGCTTGTCTATTCTCTTGTGGTGCTTTCCTTTTCCACCTTCTCAGCTTGCGTGTCCTGTGCTTGGACTTTTCTAGTCTCTTCTGATGCTTTTCTTTACCTCCTTCTCAGCTTCTATGTACTGTGCTTGAGCTTGTCTTGTCTCTTCTGGTGTTTTTTTTACCTCTTTACCTCTTTCTTTGCTAGTGTGTACAGTGTTTGAACTTGTCAAATCTCGTCTGGTGCTTTTCTTTACCTCCTTTTCAGTTGTGTGTACTGTGCAAGAGCTTGTCTTTTCTTTTCTGGTGCTTCTCTTTACCTAATTCTGAGCAAGTGTGTACTGTACTTGAACTTGTCTAGTCTGATCTGGTACTTTTCTTTACCTCCTTCTCAGCTTGTGTGTATTGTGCTTGAGCTTGTCTTGTCTCTTCCGGTGTTTTTCTTTACCTCCTTCTCAGCTTGTGTTAACTGTGCTTGAGCTTGTCTTGTCTCTTCTGGTGTTTTTCTTTACCTCCTTCTCATGTACTGTGCTTGAGCTTGTCTTGTCTCTTCTATTGCTTTTGTTTACCTCCTTCTGATCACGTGTGTACTGTACTTGAGCTTGTCTTGTCTCTTCTGGTTTTTTTTGACCTCCTTCTCATGTACTGTGCTTGAGCTTGTCTTGTCTCTTCTGGTAATTTTCTTTACCTTCTTCTGATCTAGTGTGTACTGTGCTTCAGCTTGTCTTGTCTCTTCTGGTGCTTTTCTTTACCTCCTTCTCAGCTTGTGTATACTGTGCTTGAGCTCGTCTAGTCGCTTCTGGTGCTTTTTCTTTATCTCCTTCTGAGTTAGTGTATACTGTGGTTGAGCTTGTCTTGTGCCTTCTGGTGCTTTTCTTTACCTCTTACTCAGCTAGTGTGTACTGTGCTTGATCTTGTCAAGTCTCTTCTGGTGCTTTTCTTTACCTCCTTCTCAGTTGTGCACACTGTGCTTGACCTTGTCTTGTCTCTTCTGGTGTTTTTATTTACCACCTTCTCAACTAGTGTGTACTGAGCTTGAGCTTGTCTGGTCTCTTCTGGTGCTTTTCTTTTCCTCCTTATCAGTTAGTGTGTACTGTGCTCGAGCTTGTCTAATCTCTTGTGCTGCTTTCCTTTTCCACCTTCTCGGCTTGTGTGTTCTGTGCTTGAGCTTGTCTTGTCTCTTCTTGTGTTTTTGATTACCTCTTTACCGCTTTCTGAGCTAGTGTGTACTGTGCTTGAACTTGTCTAGTCTCTTCTGGTGTTTTTCTTTACCTCCTTCTCAGCTTGTGTGTACTGTGCCTGAGCTGGTCTTGTCTCTTCTGGTGTTTTTCTTTACCTCTTTACCTCTTTCTGAGCTAGTGTGTGCAGTGCATGAACTTGTCTAATCTCTTCTCGTGCTTTTCTTTACCTCCTTCTCAGTTTGAATGTACTATGCTTGAGCTTGTCTTGTCTCTCCGGGTGTTTTTCTTTACCTCTTTACCTCTTTCTGAGCTAGTGTGTACAGTGCTTTAACTTGTCTAGACTCTTCTGGTACTTTACTTTACCTCCTTTTCAGTTGTGTGTACTGTGCTTGAGTTTGTCTTGTCTCCTCTGGAGCTTTTCTTTACCTCCTTCTGAGCAAGCGTGTGCTGTACTTGAACTTGTCTAGTCCCTTCTCGTGCTTTTCTTTACCTCTTTCTCAGCTTGTATCTACTGTGCTTGAGCTTGTCTTGTCTCTTCTGGTGTTTTTCTTTACCTCTTTACCTCATTCTGTGCTAGTGTGTACAGTGCTTGAAACTGTCTAGTCTCTTCTGTTGCTTTTTTTTACCTCCTTCTCAGCTTGTGTGTACTGTGCTTCAGCTTGTCTTTTCTTTTCTGGTGCTTTTCTTTACCTCCTTCTGAGCAAATGTGTACTGTAATTGAACTTTTTTCTTTTCCTCCTTCTCAGCTTGTGTGTACTGTGCTTGAGCTTGTCTTGTCTCTTCTGGTGTTTTTCTTTACCTCTTTACCTCTTTCTGAGCTAGTGTGTGCAGTGGATGAACTTGTCTAATCTCTTCTCGTGCAATTCTTTACCTCCTTCTCAGCTTGTGTGGACTGTGCTTGAGCTTGTCTTGTCTCTTCTGGTGCTTTTCTTTACCTCTTTCTGAGCTAGAGTGTACTGTACTTGAACTTGTCTAGTCTCTTCTGGTGTTTTTCTTTACCTCTTTCTCAGTTGTGTGTACTGTGCTTGAATTTTTCTTGTCTCCTCTGGAGCTTTCCTATACCTCCTTCTGAGCAAGTGTGTACTGTACTTGAACTTGTCTAGTCTCTTCTGGTGTTTTTCTTTACCTCTTTACCTCTTTCTGTGATAGTGTGTACAGTGCTTGAACTTGTCTAGTCTCTTCTGATGCTTTTCTTTACCTCCTTCTGAGCAAGTGTGTATTGTACTTGAACTTGTATAGTCTCTTCTGGTGCTTTTATTTACCTCCGTCTCAGCTAGCCTGTACTGTGCTTGAGCTTGTCTTGTCTCTCCTGGTGTTTTTCTTTACCTCCTTCTCAGCTTGTGTGTTCTGTGCTTGAACTTGTCTAGTCTCCTCCGGTGCTTTTCTTTACCTCCATCTGATCATGTGTGTACTGTACTTGAGCTTGTCTTGTCTCTTCTGGTGTTTTTCTTTACCTCCTTCTCAGGTACTGTGTTTGAGCTTGTCTTTTCTCTTCTGGTAATTTTCTTTACCTACTTCTGAGCTAGTGTGTACTGTTCTTCAGCTTGTCTTATCTCTTCTGGTGCTTTTCTTTACCTCCTTCTCAGCTTGTGTATATTGTGCTTGAGCTCATCTTGTCCCTTCTTGTGCTTTTCTTTACCTCCTTCTGAGCTAGTGTGTACTGAGGTTGAGCTTGTCTTGTGTCTTCTGGTACTTTTCTTTACCTCTTTCTGTGATAGTGTGTGCTGTACTTGTACTTGTATAGTTTCTTCTGGTGCTTTTATTTACCTTTTTCTCAGTTGTGCGTACTGCGCTTCAGCTTGTCTTGTCTCTTCTGGTGTTTTTCTTTACCTCCTTCTCAGCATGTTTGTACTGTTTTTGAGCTTGACTTGTCTCTTCTGGTGCTTTTCTTTTCCTCTTTCTCAGATGTATGTATTGTGCTTAAGCTTGTCTTGTCTCTTCTGGTGCTTTTCTTTACCTCCTTCTGAGCAAGTGTGTACTGTACTTGAACTTGTCTTGTCTCTTCTGGTGTTTTTCTATACCTCCTTCTGAGCTAGTGTGTACTGAGCTTGAGCTTGTCTAGTCTCTTCTGGTGCTTTTCTTGTCCTCCTTCTGAAATAGTGTGTACTGTGCTTGAGCTTCTCTAATCTCTTCTGGTGCTTTTCGTTACCTCCTTCTCAGCTTGTGTGTACTGTGCTTGAGCTTGTCTTATCTCTTCTGGTGTTTTTCTATACCTCTTTACCTCTTTCTGAGCTAGTGTGTACAGTGCTTGAACTTGTCCAGACTCTTCTGGTGCTTTTTTTACCTCCTTCTCAGTTGTGTGTACTGTGCTTGAGTTTGTCTTGTCTCCTCTGGAGCTTTCCTACACCTCCTTCTGAGCAAGTGTGTGCTGTACTTGAACTTGTCTAGTCTCTTCTCGTTCTTTTCTTTACCTCCTTCTCAGAGCTTGTATGTACTGTGCTTGAGCTTGTCATGTCTCTTCTGGTGTTTTTCTTTACCTCTTTACTTCTTTCTGTGATAGAGTGTACAGTGTTTGAACTTGTCTACACTCTTCTGGTGCTTCTCTTTACCTCCTTCTTTTCAAATGTGTACTGTACTTGAACTTGTATTGTCTCTTCTGGATTTTTTTTTACCTCCTTCTCATGTACTATGCTTGAGCTTGCATGTCTCTTCTGTTAATTTTCTTTATCTCCTTCTGATCTAGTGTGTACAGTGCTCCCGCTTGTCTTGTCTCTTCTGATGGTTTCTTTACCTCCTTCTGAGCTAGTGTATACTGTGTTTGAGCTTGTCTTGTGCCTTCTGGTGCTTTTCTTTACCTCTTTCTCAGGTAGTGTGTACTGTGCTTGAACTTGTCAAGTCTCTTCTGGTGCTTTTCTTTACCACCTTCTCAGCTAGTGTGTACTGAGCTTCAGCTTGTCTAGTCTCTTCTGGTGCTTTTCATTTCCTCCTTCTGAGTTAGTGTGTACTGTGCTCGAGCTTGTCTATTCTCTTGTGGTGCTTTCCTTTTCCACCTTCTCAGCTTGTGTGTTCTGTGCTTGAACTTGTCTAGTCTCTTCTGATGCTTTTCTTTACCTCCGTCTCAGCTAGCCTGTACTGTGCTTGAACTTGTCTTGTCTCTTCTGGTGTTTTTCTTTACCTCCTTCTCAGCTTGTGTGTCCTGTGCTTGGACTTTTCTAGTCTCTTCTGGTGCTTTTCTTTTCCTCCTTCTTAGCTTGTGTGTTCTGTGCTTGAACTTGTCTAGTCTCCTCCGGTGCTTTTTTTACCTCCATCTGATCATGTGTGTACTGTACTTGAGCTTGTCTTGTCTCTTTTGGTGTTTTTTTTACCTCCTTCTCAGGTACTGTGTTTGAGCTTGTCTTTTCTCTTCTGGTAATTTTCTTTACCTACTTCTGAGCTAGGGTGTACTGTTCTTCAGCTTGTCTTATCTCTTCTGGTGCTTTTCTTTACCTCCTTCTCAGCTTGTGTATACTGTGCTTGAGGTCATCTTGTCCCTTCTTGTGCTTTTCTTTACCTCCTTCTGAGCTAGTGTGTACTGAGGTTGAGCTTGTCTTGTGTCTTCTGGTACTTTTCTTTACCTCTTTCTGTGATAGTGTGTACAGCGCTTGAACTTGTCTAGTCTCTTCTGATGCTTTTCTTTACCTCCTTCTCTGTTGTGTGTACTGTGCTTGAGCTTGTCTTTTCTTTTCTGGTGCTTTTCTTTACCTCCTTTTGAGCAAGTGTATGCTGTACTTGAACTTGTACAGTTTCTTCTGGTGCTTTTATTACCTTTTTCTCAGTTGTGCGTACTGCGCTTCAGCTTGTCTTGTCTCTTCTGGTGTTTTTCTTTACCTCCTTCTCAGCAAGTTTGTACTGTGCATGAGCTTGACTTGTCTCTTCTGGTGCTTTTCTTTACCTCCTTCTCAGATGTATGTATTGTGCTTAAGCTTGTCTTGTCTCTTCTGGTGCTTTTCTTTACCTCCTTCTGAGCAAGTGTGTACTGTACTTGAACTTGTCTTGTCTCTTCTGGTGTTTTTCTATACCTCCTTCTGAGCTAGTGTGTACTGAGCTTGAGCTTGTCTAGTCTCTTCTGGTGCTTTTCTTTTCCTCCTTCTGAGCTAGTGTGTACTGTGCTTGAGCTTCTCTAATCTCTTCTGGTGCTTTTCGTTACCTCCTTCTCAGCTTGTGTGTACTGTGCTTGAGCTTGTCTTATCTCTTCTGTTGTTTTTCTATACCTCTTTACCTCTTTCTGAGCTAGTGTGTACAGTGCTTGAACTTGTCCAGACTCTTCTGGTGCTTTTCTTTACCTCCTTCTCAGTTGTGTGTACTGTGCTTGAGTTTGTCTTGTCTCCTCTGGAGCTTTCCTCCACCTCCTTCTGAGCAAGTGTGTACTGTACTTGAACTTGTCTAGTCTCTTCTCGTGCTTTTCTTTACCTCCTTCTCAGAGCTTGTATGTACTTTGCTTGAGCTTGTCATGTCTCTTCTGGTGTTTTTGTTTACCTCCTTACTTCTTTCTGTGATAGAGTGTACAGTGCTTGAACTTGTCTACACTCTTCTGGTGCTTCTCATTACCTCCTTCTTATCAAGTGTGTACTGTACTTGAACTTTTCTTGTCTCTTCTGTTTTTTTTTTTACCTCCTTCTCATGTACTGTGCTTGAGCTTGCATGTCTCTTCTGTTAATTTTCTTTCTCTCCTTCTGATCTAGTGTGTACTGTGCTTCAGCTTGTCTTGTCTCTTCTGGTGGTTTCCTTAACTCTTTCTCAGCTTGTGTATACTGTGCTTGAGCTCGTCTAGTCGCTTCTGGTGCTTTTTTTACCTCCTTCTGAGCTAGCGTATACTGTGTTTGAGCTTGTCTTGTGCCTTCTGGTGCTTTTCTTTACCTCTTTCTCAGCTAGTGTGTACTGTGCTTGAACTTGTCAAGTCTCTTCTGGTGCTTTTCATTTCCTCCTTCTGAGTTAGTGTGTACTGTGCTCGAGCTTGTCTATTCTCTTGTGGTGCTTTCCTTTTCCACCTTCTCAGCTTGTCTCTTCTGTGCTTGAACTTGTCTAGTCTCTTCTGGTGCTTTTCTTTACCTCTTTCTCAGCTTGTGTATATTGTGCTTGAGCTCATCTTGTCCCTTCTTGTGCTTTTCTTTACCTCCTTCTGAGCTAGTGTGTACTGAGGTTGAGCTTGTCTTGTGTCTTCTGGTACTTTTCTTTACCTCTTTCTGTGATAGTGTGTACAGTGCTTGAACTTGTCTAGTCTCTTCTGATGCTTTTCTTTACCTCTTTCTCAGATGTATGTATTGTGCTTAAGCTTGTCTTGTCTCTTCTGGTGCTTTTCTTTACCTCCTTCTGAGCAAGTGTGTACTGTACTTGAACTTGTCTTGTCTCTTCTGGTGTTTTTTTTTCTATACCTCCTTCTGAGCTAGTGTGTACTGAGCTTGAGCTTGTCTAGTCTCTTCTGGTGCTTTTCTTTTCCTTCTTCTGAACTAGTGTGTACTGTGCTTGAGCTTCTCTAATCTCTTCTGGTGCTTTTCGTTACCTCCTTCTCAGCTTGTGTGTACTGTGGTTGAGCTTGTCTTATCTCTTCTGGTGTTTTTCTATACCTCTTTACCGCTTTCTGAGCTAGTGTGTACAGTGCTTGAACTTGTCCAGACTCTTCTGGTGCTTTTCTTTACCTCCTTCTCAGTTGTGTCTGCTGTGCTTGAGTTTGTCTTGTCTCCTCTGGAGCTTTCCTACACCTCCTTCTGAGCAAGTGTGTACTGTACTTGAACTTGTCTAGTCTCTTCTCGTGCTTTTCTTTACCTGCTTCTCAGAGCTTGTATGTACTGTGCGTGAGCTTGTCATGTCTCTTCTGGTGTTTTTCTTTACGTCTTTACTTCTTTCTGTGATAGAGTGTACAGTGCTTGAACTTGTCTACACTCTTCTGGTGCTTCTCTTTACCTCCTTCTTATCAAGTGTGTACTGTACTTGAACTTGTCTTGTCTCTTCTGGTTTTTTTTTTACCTCCTTCTCATGTACTGTGCTTGAGCTTGCATGTCTCTTCTGTTAATTTTATTTCTCTCCTTCTGATCTAGTGTGTACTGTGCTTCAGCTTGTCTTGTCTCTTCTGATGGTTTCTTTAACTCTTTCTCAGCTTGTGTATACTGTGCTTGAGCTCGTCTAGTCGCTTCTTGTGCTTTTTTTACCTCCTTCTGAGCTAGCGTATACTGTGTTTGAGCTTGTTTTGTGCCTTCTGGTGCTTTTCTTTACCTTTTTCTCAGCTAGTGTGTACTGTGCTTGAACTTGTCAAGTCTCTTCTGGTGCTTTTCTTTACCACCTTCTCAGCTAGTGTGTACTGAGCTTGAGGTTGTCTAGTCTCTTCTGGTGCTTTTCATTTCCTCCTTCTGAGTTAGTGTGTACTGTGCTCGAGCTTGTCTATTCTCTTGTGGTGCTTTCCTTTTCCACCTTCTCAGCTTGCGTGTCCTGTGCTTGGACTTTTCTAGTCTCTTCTGATGCTTTTCTTTACCTCCTTCTCAGCTTCTATGTACTGTGCTTGAGCTTGTCTTGTCTCTTCTGGTGTTTTTTTTACCTCTTTACCTCTTTCTTTGCTAGTGTGTACAGTGTTTGAACTTGTCAAATCTCGTCTGGTGCTTTTCTTTACCTCCTTTTCAGTTGTGTGTACTGTGCAAGAGCTTGTCTTTTCTTTTCTGGTGCTTCTCTTTACCTAATTCTGAGCAAGTGTGTACTGTACTTGAACTTGTCTAGTCTGATCTGGTACTTTTCTTTACCTCCTTCTCAGCTTGTGTGTATTGTGCTTGAGCTTGTCTTGTCTCTTCCGGTGTTTTTCTTTACCTCCTTCTCAGCTTGTGTTAACTGTGCTTGAGCTTGTCTTGTCTCTTCTGGTGTTTTTCTTTACCTCCTTCTCATGTACTGTGCTTGAGCTTGTCTTGTCTCTTCTATTGCTTTTGTTTACCTCCTTCTGATCACGTGTGTACTGTACTTGAGCTTGTCTTGTCTCTTCTGGTTTTTTTTTACCTCCTTCTCATGTACTGTGCTTGAGCTTGTCTTGTCTCTTCTGGTAATTTTCTTTACCTTCTTCTGATCTAGTGTGTACTGTGCTTCAGCTTGTCTTGTCTCTTCTGGTGCTTTTCTTTACCTCCTTCTCAGCTTGTGTATACTGTGCTTGAGCTCGTCTAGTCGCTTCTGGTGCTTTTTCTTTATCTCCTTCTGAGTTAGTGTATACTGTGGTTGAGCTTGTCTTGTGCCTTCTGGTGCTTTTCTTTACCTCTTACTCAGCTAGTGTGTACTGTGCTTGATCTTGTCAAGTCTCTTCTGGTGCTTTTCTTTACCTCCTTCTCAGTTGTGCACACTGTGCTTGACCTTGTCTTGTCTCTTCTGGTGTTTTTATTTACCACCTTCTCAACTAGTGTGTACTGAGCTTGAGCTTGTCTGGTCTCTTCTGGTGCTTTTCTTTTCCTCCTTATCAGTTAGTGTGTACTGTGCTCGAGCTTGTCTAATCTCTTGTGCTGCTTTCCTTTTCCACCTTCTCGGCTTGTGTGTTCTGTGCTTGAGCTTGTCTTGTCTCTTCTTTTGTTTTTGATTACCTCTTTACCGCTTTCTGAGCTAGTGTGTACTGTGCTTGAACTTGTCTAGTCTCTTCTGGTGTTTTTCTTTACCTCCTTCTCAGCTTGTGTGTACTGTGCCTGAGCTGGTCTTGTCTCTTCTGGTGTTTTTCTTTACCTCTTTACCTCTTTCTGAGCTAGTGTGTGCAGTGCATGAACTTGTCTAATCTCTTCTCGTGCTTTTCTTTACCTCCTTCTCAGTTTGAATGTACTATGCTTGAGCTTGTCTTGTCTCTCCGGGTGTTTTTCTTTACCTCTTTACCTCTTTCTGAGCTAGTGTGTACAGTGCTTTAACTTGTCTAGACTCTTCTGGTACTTTACTTTACCTCCTTTTCAGTTGTGTGTACTGTGCTTGAGTTTGTCTTGTCTCCTCTGGAGCTTTTCTTTACCTCCTTCTGAGCAAGCGTGTGCTGTACTTGAACTTGTCTAGTCCCTTCTCGTGCTTTTCTTTACCTCTTTCTCAGCTTGTATCTACTGTGCTTGAGCTTGTCTTGTCTCTTCTGGTGTTTTTCTTTACCTCTTTACCTCATTCTGTGCTAGTGTGTACAGTGCTTGAAACTGTCTAGTCTCTTCTGTTGCTTTTTTTTACCTCCTTCTCAGCTTGTGTGTACTGTGCTTCAGCTTGTCTTTTCTTTTCTGGTGCTTTTCTTTACCTCCTTCTGAGCAAATGTGTACTGTAATTGAACTTTTTTCTTTTCCTCCTTCTCAGCTTGTGTGTACTGTGCTTGAGCTTGTCTTGTCTCTTCTGGTGTTTTTCTTTACCTCTTTACCTCTTTCTGAGCTAGTGTGTGCAGTGGATGAACTTGTCTAATCTCTTCTCGTGCAATTCTTTACCTCCTTCTCAGCTTGTGTGGACTGTGCTTGAGCTTGTCTTGTCTCTTCTGGTGCTTTTCTTTACCTCTTTCTGAGCTAGAGTGTACTGTACTTGAACTTGTCTAGTCTCTTCTGGTGTTTTTCTTTACCTCTTTCTCAGTTGTGTGTACTGTGCTTGAATTTTTCTTGTCTCCTCTGGAGCTTTCCTATTCCTCCTTCTGAGCAAGTGTGTACTGTACTTGAACTTGTCTAGTCTCTTCTGGTGTTTTTCTTTACCTCTTTACCTCTTTCTGTGATAGTGTGTACAGTGCTTGAACTTGTCTAGTCTCTTCTGATGCTTTTCTTTACCTCCTTCTGAGCAAGTGTGTATTGTACTTGAACTTGTATAGTCTCTTCTGGTGCTTTTATTTACCTCCGTCTCAGCTAGCCTGTACTGTGCTTGAGCTTGTCTTGTCTCTTCTGGTGTTTTTCTTTACCTCCTTCTCAGCTTGTGTGTCCTGTGCTTGGACTTTTCTAGTCTATTCTGGTGCTTTTCTTTTCCTCCTTCTCAGCTTGTGTGTTCTGTGCTTGAACTTGTCTAGTCTCCTCCGGTGCTTTTCTTTACCTCCATCTGATCATGTGTGTACTGTACTTGAGCTTGTCTTGTCTCTTCTGGTGTTTTTCTTTACCTCCTTCTCAGGTACTGTGTTTGAGCTTGTCTTTTCTCTTCTGGTAATTTTCTTTACCTACTTCTGAGCTAGTGTGTACTGTTCTTCAGCTTGTCTTATCTCTTCTGGTGCTTTTCTTTACCTCCTTCTCAGCTTGTGTATATTGTGCTTGAGCTCATCTTGTCCCTTCTTGTGCTTTTCTTTACCTCCTTCTGAGCTAGTGTGTACTGAGGTTGAGCTTGTCTTGTGTCTTCTGGTACTTTTCTTTACCTCTTTCTGTGATAGTGTGTGCTGTACTTGAACTTGTATAGTTTCTTCTGGTGCTTTTATTTACCTCCTTCTCTGTTGTGTGTACTGTGCTTGAGCTTGTCTTTTCTTTTCTGGTGCTTTTCTTTACCTCCTTTTGAGCAAGTGTGTGCTGTACTTGAACTTGTATAGTTTCTTCTGGTGCTTTTATTTACCTTTTTCTCAGTTGTGCGTACTGCGCTTCAGCTTGTCTTGTCTCTTCTGGTGTTTTTCTTTACCTCCTTCTCAGCATGTTTGTACTGTGCTTGAGCTTGTCTTGTCTCTTCTGGTGCTTTTCTTTACCTCTTTCTCAGATGTATGTATTGTGCTTAAGCTTGTCTTGTCTCTTCTGGTGCTTTTATTTACCTCCTCCTGAGCAAGTGTGTACTGTACTTGAACTTGTCTTGTCTGTTCTGGTGTTTTTCTATACCTCCTTCTGAGCTAGTGTGTACTGAGCTTGAGCTTGTCTAGTCTCTTCTGGTGCTTTTCTTTTCCTCCTTCTGAACTAGTGTGTACTGTGCTTGAGCTTCTCTAATCTCTTCTGGTGCTTTTCGTTACCTCCTTCTCAGCTTGTGTGTACTGTGCTTGAGCTTGTCTTATCTCTTCTGGTGTTTTTCTATACCTCTTTATCGCTTTTTGAGCTAGTGTGTACAGTGCTTGAACTTGCCCAGACTCTTCTGGTGCTTTTCTTTACCTCCTTCTCAGTTGTGTGTACTGTGTTTGAGTTTGTCTTGTCTCCTCTGGAGCTTTCCTACACCTCCTTCTGAGCAAGTGTGTACTGTACTTGAACTTGTCTAGTCTCTTCTCGTGCTTTTCTTTACCTCCTTCTCAGAGCTTGTATGTACTGTGCTTGAGCTTGTCATGTCTCTTCTGGTGTTTTTCTTTACCTCTTTATTTCTTTCTGTGATAGAGTGTACAGTGCTTGAACTTGTCTACACTCTTCTGGTGCTTCTCTTTACCTCCTTCTTATGAAGTGTGTACTGTACTTGAACTTGTCTTGTCTCTTCTGGTTTTTTTTTTACCTCCTTCTCATGTACTGTGCTTGAGCTTGCATGTCTCTTCTGTTAATTTTATTTCTCTCCTTCTGATCTAGTGTGTACTGTGCTTCAGCTTGTCTTGTCTCTTCTGGTGGTTTCTTTAACTCCTTCTCAGCTTGTGTATACTGTGCTTGAGCTCGTCTAGACGCTTCTGGTGCTTTTTTTTACCTCCTTCTGAGCTAGCGTATACTGTGTTTGAGCTTGTCTTGTGCCTTCTGGTGCTTTTCTTTACCTCTTTCTCAGCTAGTGTGTACTGTGCTTGAACTTGTCAAGTCTCTTCTGGTGCTTTTCTTTACCACCTTCTCAGCTAGTGTGTACTGAGCTTGAGCTTGTCTAGTCTCTTCTGGTGCTTTTCATTTCCTCCTTCTGAGTTAGTGTGTACTGTGCTCGAGCTTGTCTATTCTCTTGTGGTGCTTTCCTTTTCCACCTTCTCAGCTTGTGTGTTCTGTGCTTGAACTTGTCTAGTCTCTTCTGGTGCTTTTATTTACCTCCGTCTCAGCTAGCCTGTACTGTGCTTGAGCTTGTCTTGTCTCTTCTGGTGTTTTTCTTTACCTCCTTCTCAGCTTGTGTGTCCTGTGCTTGGACTTTTCTAGTCTATTCTGGTGCTTTTCTTTTCCTCCTTCTCAGCTTGTGTGTTCTGTGCTTGAACTTGTCTAGTCTCCTCCGGTGCTTTTCTTTACCTCCATCTGATCATGTGTGTACTGTACTTGAGCTTGTCTTGTCTCTTCTGGTGTTTTTCTTTACCTCCTTCTCAGGTACTGTGTTTGAGCTTGTCTTTTCTCTTCTGGTAATTTTCTTTACCTACTTCTGAGCTAGTGTGTACTGTTCTTCAGCTTGTCTTATCTCTTCTGGTGCTTTTCTTTACCTCCTTCTCAGCTTGTGTATATTGTGCTTGAGCTCATCTTGTCCCTTCTTGTGCTTTTCTTTACCTCCTTCTGAGCTAGTGTGTACTGAGGTTGAGCTTGTCTTGTGTCTTCTGGTACTTTTCTTTACCTCTTTCTGTGATAGTGTGTGCTGTACTTGAACTTGTATAGTTTCTTCTGGTGCTTTTATTTACCTTTTTCTCAGTTGTGCGTACTGCGCTTCAGCTTGTCTTGTCTCTTCTGGTGTTTTTCTTTACCTCCTTCTCAGCATGTTTGTACTGTTTTTGAGCTTGACTTGTCTCTTCTGGTGCTTTTCTTTACCTCTTTCTCAGATGTATGTATTGTGCTTAAGCTTGTCTTGTCTCTTCTGGTGCTTTTCTTTACCTCCTTCTGAGCAAGTGTGTACTGTACTTGAACTTGTCTTGTCTCTTCTGGTGTTTTTCTATACCTCCTTCTGAGCTAGTGTGTACTGAGCTTGAGCTTGTCTAGTCTCTTCTGGTGCTTTTCTTTTCCTCCTTCTGAACTAGTGTGTACTGTGCTTGAGCTTCTCTAATCTCTTCTGGTGCTTTTCGTTACCTCCTTCTCAGCTTGTGTGTACTGTGCTTGAGCTTGTCTTATCTCTTCTGGTGTTTTTCTATACCTCTTTACCTCTTTCTGAGCTAGTGTTTACAGTGCTTGAACTTGTCCAGACTCTTCTGGTGCTTTTTTTACCTCCTTCTCAGTTGTGTGTACTGTGCTTGAGTTTGTCTTGTCTCCTCTGGAGCTTTCCTACACCTCCTTCTGAGCAAGTGTGTACTGTACTTGAACTTGTCTAGTCTCTTCTCGTTCTTTTCTTTACCTCCTTCTCAGAGCTTGTATGTACTGTGCTTGAGCTTGTCATGTCTCTTCTGGTGTTTTTCTTTACCTATTTACTTCTTTCTGTGATAGAGTGTACAGTGCTTGAACTTGTCTACACTCTTCTGGTGCTTCTCTTTACCTCCTTCTTTTCAAGTGTGTACTGTACTTGAACTTGTATTGTCTCTTCTGGATTTTTTTTTACCTCCTTCTCATGTACTATGCTTGAGCTTGCATGTCTCTTCTGTTAATTTTCTTTATTTCCTTCTGATCTAGTGTGTACTGTGCTCCAGCTTGTCTTGTCTCTTCTGGTGGTTTCTTTACCTCCTTCTGAGCTAGTGTATACTGTGTTTGAGCTTGTCTTGTGCCTTCTGGTGCTTTTCTTTACCTCTTTCTCAGCTAGTGTGTACTGTGCTTGAACTTGTCAAGTCTCTTCTGGTGGTTTTCTCTACCACCTTCTCAGCTAGTGTGTACTGAGCTTGAGCTTGTCTAGTCTCTTCTGGTGCTTTTCATTTCCTCCTTCTGAGTTAGTGTGTACTGTGCTCGAGCTTGTCTATTCTCTTGTGGTGCTTTCCTTTTCCACCTTCTCAGCTTGTGTGTTCTGTGCTTGAACTTGTCTAGGCTCTTCTGGTGCTTTTCTTTACCTCCGTCTCAGCTAGCCTGTACTGTGCTTGAGCTTGTCTTGTCTCTTCTGGTGTTTTTTTTTACCTCCTTCTCAGCTTGTGTGTCCTGTGCTTGGACTTTTCTAATCTCTTCTGGTGCTTTTCTTTTCCTCCTTCTCAGCTTGTGTGTTCTGTGCTTGAACTTGTCTAGTCTCCTCCGGTGCTTTTCTTTACCTCCATCTGATCATGTGTGTACTGTACTTGAGCTTGTCTTGTCTCTTCTGGTGTTTTTCTTTACCTCCTTCTCAGGTACTGTGTTTGAGCTTGTCTTTTCTCATCTAGTAATTTTCTTTACCTACTTCTGAGCTAGTGTGTACTGTTCTTCAGTTTGTCTTATCTCTTCTGGTGCTTTTCTTTACCTCCTTCTCAGCTTGTTTATATTGTGCTTGAGCTCATCTTGTCCCTTCTTGTGCTTTTCTTTACCTCCTTCTGAGCTAGTGTGTACTGAGGTTGAGCTTGTCTTGTGTCTTCTGGTACTTTTCTTTACCTCTTTCTGTGATAGTGTGTACAGGGCTTGAACTTGTCTAGTCTCTTCTGATGCTTTTCTTTACCTCCTTCTCTGTTGTGTGTACTGTGCTTGAGCTTGTCTTTTCTTTTCTGGTGCTTTTCTTTACCTCCTTTTGAGCAAGTGTGTGCTGTACTTGAACTTGTATAGTTTCTTCTGGTGCTTTTATTTACCTTTTTCTCAGTTGTGCGTACTGCGCTTCAGCTTGTCTTGTCTCTTCTGGTGTTTTTCTTTACATCTTTCTCAGCATGTTTGTACTGTGCTTGAGCTTGACTTGTCTCTTCTGGTGCTTTTCTTTACCTCTTTCTCAGATGTATGTATTGTGCTTAAGCTTGTCTTGTCTCTTCTGGTGCTTTTCTTTACCTCCTTCTGAGCAAGTGTGTACTGTACTTGAACTTGTCTTGTCTCTTCTGGTGTTTTTCTATACCTCCTTCTGAGCTAGTGTGTACTGAGCTTGAGCTTGTCTAGTCTCTTCTGGTGCTTTTCTTTTCCTTCTTCTGAACTAGTGTGTACTGTGCTTGAGCTTCTCTAATCTCTTCTGGTGCTTTTCGTTACCTCCTTCTCAGGTTGTGTGTACTGTGCTTGAGCTTGTCTTATCTCTTCTGGTGTTTTTCTATACCTCTTTACCGCTTTCTGAGCCAGTGTGTACAGTGCTTGAACTTGTCCAGACTCTTCTGGTGCTTTTCTTTACCTCCTTCTCAGTTGTGTCTGCTGTGCTTGAGTTTGTCTTGTCTCCTCTGGAGCTTTCCTACACCTCCTTCTGAGCAAGTGTGTACTGTACTTGAACTTGTCTCTTCTCGTGCTTTTCTTTACCTGCTTCTCAGAGGTTGTATGTACTGTGCGTGAGCTTGTCATGTCTCTTCTGGTGTTTTTCTTTACGTCTTTACTTCTTTCTGTGATAGAGTGTACAGTGCTTGAACTTGTCTACACTCTTCTGGTGCTTCTCTTTACCTCCTTCTTATCAAGTGTGTACTGTACTTGAACTTGTCTTGTCTCTTCTGGTTTTTTTTTTACCTCCTTCTCATGTACTGTGCTTGAGCTTGCATGTCTCTTCTGTTAATTTTCTTTCTCTCCTTCTGATCTAGTGTGTACTGTGCTTCAGCTTGTCTTGTCTCTTCTGATGGTTTCTTTAACTCTTTCTCAGCTTGTGTATACTGTGCTTGAGCTCGTCTAGTCGCTTCTGGTGCTTTTTTTACCTCCTTCTGAGCTAGCGTATACTGTGTTTGAGCTTGTCTTGTGCCTTCTGGTGCTTTTCTTTACCTTTTTCTCAGCTAGTGTGTACTGTGCTTGAACTTGTCAAGTCTCTTCTGGTGCTTTTCTTTACCACCTTCTCAGCTAGTGTGTACTGAGCTTGAGCTTGTCTAGTCTCTTCTGGTGCTTTTCATTTCCTCCTTCTGAGTTAGTGTGTACTGTGCTCGAGCTTGTCTATTCTCTTGTGGTGCTTTCCTTTTCCACCTTCTCAGCTTGCGTGTCCTGTGCTTGGACTTTTCTAGTCTCTTCTGATGCTTTTCTTTACCTCCTTCTCAGCTTCTATGTACTGTGCTTGAGCTTGTCTTGTCTCTTCTGGTGTTTTTTTTACCTCTTTACCTCTTTCTTTGCTAGTGTGTACAGTGTTTGAACTTGTCAAATCTCGTCTGGTGCTTTTCTTTACCTCCTTCTCAGTTGTGTGTACTGTGCAAGAGCTTGTCTTTTCTTTTCTGGTGCTTCTCTTTACCTAATTCTGAGCAAGTGTGTACTGTACTTGAACTTGTCTAGTCTGATCTGGTACTTTTCTTTACCTCCTTCTCAGCTTGTGTGTATTGTGCTTGAGCTTGTCTTGTCTCTTCCGGTGTTTTTCTTTACCTCCTTCTCAGCTTGTGTTAACTGTGCTTGAGCTTGTCTTGTCTCTTCTGGTGTTTTTCTTTACCTCCTTCTCATGTACTGTGCTTGAGCTTGTCTTGTCTCTTCTATTGCTTTTGTTTACCTCCTTCTGATCACGTGTGTACTGTACTTGAGCTTGTCTTGTCTCTTCTGGTTTTTTTTGACCTCCTTCTCATGTACTGTGCTTGAGCTTGTCTTGTCTCTTCTGGTAATTTTCTTTACCTTCTTCTGATCTAGTGTGTACTGTGCTTCAGCTTGTCTTGTCTCTTCTGGTGCTTTTCTTTACCTCCTTCTCAGCTTGTGTATACTGTGCTTGAGCTCGTCTAGTCGCTTCTGGTGCTTTTTCTTTATCTCCTTCTGAGTTAGTGTATACTGTGGTTGAGCTTGTCTTGTGCCTTCTGGTGCTTTTCTTTACCTCTTACTCAGCTAGTGTGTACTGTGCTTGATCTTGTCAAGTCTCTTCTGGTGCTTTTCTTTACCTCCTTCTCAGTTGTGCACACTGTGCTTGACCTTGTCTTGTCTCTTCTGGTGTTTTTATTTACCACCTTCTCAACTAGTGTGTACTGAGCTTGAGCTTGTATGGTCTCTTCTGGTGCTTTTCTTTTCCTCCTTATCAGTTAGTGTGTACTGTGCTCGAGCTTGTCTAATCTCTTGTGCTGCTTTCCTTTTCCACCTTCTCGGCTTGTGTGTTCTGTGCTTGAGCTTGTCTTGTCTCTTCTTGTGTTTTTGATTACCTCTTTACCGCTTTCTGAGCTAGTGTGTACTGTGCTTGAACTTGTCTAGTCTCTTCTGGTGTTTTTCTTTACCTCCTTCTCAGCTTGTGTGTACTGTGCCTGAGCTGGTCTTGTCTCTTCTGGTGTTTTTCTTTACCTCTTTACCTGTTTCTGAGCTAGTGTGTGCAGTGCATGAACTTGTCTAATCTCTTCACGTGCTTTTCTTTACCTCCTTCTCAGTTTGAATGTACTATGCTTGAGCTTGTCTTGTCTCTCCGGGTGTTTTTCTTTACCTCTTTACCTCTTTCTGAGCTAGTGTGTACAGTGCTTTAACTTGTCTAGACTCTTCTGGTACTTTACTTTACCTCCTTTTCAGTTGTGTGTACTGTGCTTGAGTTTGTCTTGTCTCCTCTGGAGCTTTTCTTTACCTCCTTCTGAGCAAGCGTGTGCTGTACTTGAACTTGTCTAGTCCCTTCTCGTGCTTTTCTTTACCTCTTTCTCAGCTTGTATCTACTGTGCTTGAGCTTGTCTTGTCTCTTCTGGTGTTTTTCTTTACCTCTTTACCTCATTCTGTGCTAGTGTGTACAGTGCTTGAACCTGTCTAGTCTCTTCTGTTGCTTTTTTTTACCTCCTTCTCAGCTTGTGTGTACTGTGCTTCAGCTTGTCTTTTCTTTTCTGGTGCTTTTCTTTACCTCCTTCTGAGCAAATGTGTACTGTAATTGAACTTTTTTCTTTTCCTCCTTCTCAGCTTGTGTGTACAGTGCTTGAACTTGTCTAGACTCTTCTGGTGCTTTTATTTACCTCCTTCTCAGTTGTGTGTACTGTGCTTGAATTTTTCTTGTCTCCTCTGGAGCTTTCCTATACCTCCTTCTGAGCAAGTGTGTACTGTACTTGAACTTGTCTAGTCTCTTCTGGTGTTTTTCTTTACCTCTTTACCTCTTTCTGTGATAGTGTGTACAGTGCTTGAACTTGTCTAGTCTCTTCTGATGCTTTTCTTTACCTCCTTCTCTGTTGTGCGTACTGTGCTTGAGCTTGTCTTTTCTTTTCTGGTGCTTTTCTTTACCTCCTTCTGAGCAAGTGTGTATTGTACTTGAACTTGTATAGTCTCTTCTGGTGCTTTTATTTACCTCCGTCTCAGCTAGCCTGTACTGTGCTTGAGCTTGTCTTGTCTCTTCTGGTGTTTTTCTTTACCTCCTTCTCAGCTTGTGTGTCCTGTGCTTGGACTTTTCTAGTCTATTCTGGTGCTTTTCTTTTCCTCCTTCTCAGCTTGTGTGTTCTGTGCTTGAACTTGTCTAGTCTCCTCCGGTGCTTTTCTTTACCTCCATCTGATCATGTGTGTACTGTACTTGAGCTTGTCTTGTCTCTTCTGGTGTTTTTCTTTACCTCCTTCTCAGGTACTGTGTTTGAGCTTGTCTTTTCTCTTCTGGTAATTTTCTTTACCTACTTCTGAGCTAGTGTGTACTGTTCTTCAGCTTGTCTTATCTCTTCTGGTGCTTTTCTTTACCTCCTTCTCAGCTTGTGTATATTGTGCTTGAGCTCATCTTGTCCCTTCTTGTGCTTTTCTTTACCTCCTTCTGAGCTAGTGTGTACTGAGGTTGAGCTTGTCTTGTGTCTTCTGGTACTTTTCTTTAACTCTTTCTGTGATAGTGTGTGCTGTACTTGAACTTGTATAGTTTCTTCTGGTGCTTTGATGACCTCCTCTGTTGTGTAAAATTGTGTTTGAGCTTGTCTTTTTCTTTTTCTAGAGGCTTTTTCTTACCTCCCTTTTGAGGTGGCTGTGGTAATTTGAACTCTTAGGAGGTTTCTAGGCTTTTGATGATTTTTCCTTTGTTAGGTAATTGCGGCTTCAGTTTATCTTGTCTCTTCTAGGAAAGTTTTACCTCCTTCTCAGTGACAGCCGAATTGTGTTTGAGCTTCTTGTCTCTAGGTCTCTTCTGGTGCTTTTCTTTACCTCTTTCTCAGATGTATGTATTGTGCTTAAGCTTGTCTTGTCTCTTCTGGTGCTTTTCTTTACCTCCTTCTGAGCAAGTGTGTACTGTACTTGAACTTGTCTTGTCTCTTCTGGTGTTTTTCTATACCTCCTTCTGAGCTAGTGTGTACTGAGCTTGAGCTTGTCTAGTCTCTTCTGGTGCTTTTCTTTTCCTTCTTCTGAACTAGTGTGTACTGTGCTTGAGCTTCTCTAATCTCTTCTGGTGCTTTTCGTTACCTCCTTCTCAGGTTGTGTGTACTGTGCTTGAGCTTGTCTTATCTCTTCTGGTGTTTTTCTATACCTCTTTACCGCTTTCTGAGCCAGTGTGTACAGTGCTTGAACTTGTCCAGACTCTTCTGGTGCTTTTCTTTACCTCCTTCTCAGTTGTGTCTGCTGTGCTTGAGTTTGTCTTGTCTCCTCTGGAGCTTTCCTACACCTCCTTCTGAGCAAGTGTGTACTGTACTTGAACTTGTCTCTTCTCGTGCTTTTCTTTACCTGCTTCTCAGAGCTTGTATGTACTGTGCGTGAGCTTGTCATGTCTCTTCTGGTGTTTTTCTTTACGTCTTTACTTCTTTCTGTGATAGAGTGTACAGTGCTTGAACTTGTCTACACTCTTCTGGTGCTTCTCTTTACCTCCTTCTTATGAAGTGTGTACTGTACTTGAACTTGTCTTGTCTCTTCTGGTTTTTTTTTTACCTCCTTCTCATGTACTGTGCTTGAGCTTGCATGTCTCTTCTGTTAATTTTCTTTCTCTCCTTCTGATCTAGTGTGTACTGTGCTTCAGCTTGTCTTGTCTCTTCTGATGGTTTCTTTAACTCCTTCTCAGCTTGTGTATACTGTGCTTGAGCTCGTCTAGTCGCTTCTGGTGCTTTTTTACCTCCTTCTGAGCTAGCGTATACTGTGTTTGAGCTTGTCTTGTGCCTTCTGGTGCTTTTCTTTACCTCTTTCTCAGCTAGTGTGTACTGTGCTTGAACTTGTCAAGTCTCTTCTGGTGCTTTTCTTTACCACCTTCTCAGCTAGTGTGTACTGAGCTTGAGCTTGTCTAGTCTCTTCTGGTGCTTTTCATTTCCTCCTTCTGAGTTAGTGTGTACTGTGCTCGAGCTTGTCTATTCTCTTGTGGTGCTTTCCTTTTCCACCTTCTCAGCTTGTGTGTTCTGTGCTTGAACTTGTCTAGTCTCTTCTGGTGCTTTTCTTTACCTCCGTCTCAGCTAGCCTGTACTGTGCATGAGCTTGTCTTGTCTCTTCTGGTGTTTTTCTTTACCTCCTTCTCAGGTACTGTGTTTGAGCTTGTCTTTTCTCTTCTGGTAATTTTCTTTACCTACTTCTGAGCTAGTGTGTACTGTTCTTCAGCTTGTCTTATCTCTTCTGGTGCTTTTCTTTACCTCCTTCTCAGCTTGTGTATATTGTGCTTGAGCTCATCTTGTCCCTTCTTGTGCTTTTCTTTACCTCCTTCTGAGCTAGTGTGTACTGAGGTTGAGCTTGTCTTGTGTCTTCTGGTACTTTTCTTCTACCTCTTTCTGTGATAGTGTGTGCTGTACTTGAACTTGTATAGTTTCTTCTGGTGCTTTTATTTACCTTTTTCTCAGTTGTGCGTACTGCGCTTCAGCTTGTCTTGTCTCTTCTGGTGTTTTTCTTTACCTCCTTCTCAGCATGTTTGTACTGTTTTTGAGCTTGACTTGCCTCTTCTGGTGCTTTTCTTTAACTCTTTCTCAGATGTATGTATTGTGCTTAAGCTTGTCTTGTCTCTTCTGGTGCTTTTCTTTACCTCCTTCTGAGCAAGTGTGTACTGTACTTGAACTTGTCTTGTCTCTTCTGGTGTTTTTCTATACCTCCTTCTGAGCTAGTGTGTACTGAGCTTGAGCTTGTCTAGTCTCTTCTGGTGCTTTTCTTTTCCTCCTTCTGAACTAGTGTGTACTGTGCTTGAGCTTCTCTAATCTCTTCTGGTGCTTTTCGTTACCTCCTTCTCAGCTTGTGTGTACTGTGCTTGAGCTTGTCTTATCTCTTCTGGTGTTTTTCTATACCTCTTTACCTCTTTGTGAGCTAGTGTGTACAGTGCTTGAACTTGTCCAGACTCTTCTGGTGCTTTTTTTACCTCCTTCTCAGTTGTGTGTACTGTGCTTGAGTTTGTCTTGTCTCCTCTGGAGCTTTCCTACACCTCCTTCTGAGCAAGTGTGTACTGTACTTGAACTTGTCTAGTCTCTTCTCGTGCTTTTCTTTACCTCCTTCTCAGAGCTTGTATGTACTGTGCTTGAGCTTGTCATGTCTCTTCTGGTGTTTTTCTTTACCTCACCTCTTTACTTCTTTCTGTGATTGAGTGTACAGTGCTTGAACTTGTCTACTCTCTTCTAGTGCTTCTCTTTACCTCCTTCTTTTCAAGTGTGTACTGTACTTGAACTTGTATTGTCTCTTCTGGATTTTTTTTTACCTCCTTCTCATGTACTATGCTTGAGCTTGCATGTCTCTTCTGTTAATTTTCTTTATCTCCTTCTGATCTAGTGTGTACTGTGCTCCAGCTTGTCTTGTCTCTTCTGGTGGTTTCTTTACCTCCTTCTGAGCTAGTGTATACTGTGTTTGAGCTTGTATTGTGCCTTCTGGTGCTTTTCTTTACCTCTTTCTCAGCTAGTGTGTACTGTGCTTGAACTTGTCAAGTCTCTTCTGGTGCTTTTCTTTACCACCTTCTCAGCTAGTGTGTACTGAGCTTGAGCTTGTCTAGTCTCTTCTGGTGCTTTTCATTTCCTCCTTCTGAGTTAGTGTGTACTGTGCTCGAGCTTGTCTATTCTCTTGTGGTGCTTTCCTTTTCCACCTTCTCAGCTTGTGTGTTCTGTGCTTGAACTTGTCTTGTCTCTTCTGGTGCTTTTATTTACCTCCGTCTCAGCTAGCCTGTACTGTGCTTGAGCTTGTCTTGTCTCTTCTGGTGTTTTTCTTTACCTCCTTCTCAGCTTGAGTGTCCTGTGCTTGGACTTTTCTAGTCTATTCTGGTGCTTTTCTTTTCCTCCTTCTCAGCTTGTGTGTTCTGAGCTTGAACTTGTCTAGTCTCCTCCGGTGCTTTTCTTTACCTCCATCTGATCATGTGTGTACTGTACTTGAGCTTGTCTTGTCTCTTCTGGTGTTTTTCTTTACCTCCTTCTCAGGTACTGTGTTTGAGCTTGTCTTTTCTCTTCTGGTAATTTTCTTTACCTACTTCTGAGCTAGTGTGTACTGTTCTTCAGCTTGTCTTATCTCTTCTGGTGCTTTTCTTTACCTCCTTCTCAGCTTGTGTATATTGTGCTTGAGCTCATCTTGTCCCTTCTTGTGCTTTTCTTTACCTCCTTCTGAGCTAGTGTGTACTGAGGTTGAGCTTGTCTTGTGTCTTCTGGTACTTTTCTTTACCTCTTTCTGTGATAGTGTGTGCTGTACTTGAACTTGTATAGTTTCTTCTGGTGCTTTTATTTACCTTTTTCTCAGTTGTGCGTACTGCGCTTCAGCTTGTCTTGTCTCTTCTGGTGTTTTTCTTTACCTCCTTCTCAGCATGTTTGTACTGTTTTTGAGCTTGACTTGTCTCTTCTGGTGCTTTTCTTTACCTCTTTCTCAGATGTATGTATTGTGCTTAAGCTTGTCTTGTCTCTTCTGGTGCTTTTCTTTACCTCCTTCTGAGCAAGTGTGTACTGTACTTGAACTTGTCTTGTCTCTTCTGGTGTTTTTCTATACCTCCTTCTGAGCTAGTGTGTACTGAGCTTGAGCTTGTCTAGTCTCTTCTGGTGCTTTTCTTTTCCTCCTTCTGAACTAGTGTGTACTGTGCTTGAGCTTCTCTAATCTCTTCTCGTGCTTTTCGTTACCTCCTTCTCAGCTTGTGTGTACTGTGCTTGAGCTTGTCTTATCTCTTCTGGTGTTTTTCTATACCTCTTTACCTCTTTCTGTGCTAGTGTTTACAGTGCTTGAACTTGTCCAGACTCTTCTGGTGCTTTTTTACCTCCTTCTCAGTTGTGTGTACTGTGCTTGAGTTTGTCTTGTCTCCTCTGGAGCTTTCCTACACCTCCTTCTGAGCAAGTGTGTACTGTACTTGAACTTGTCTAGTCTCTTCTCGTTCTTTTCTTTACCTCCTTCTCAGAGCTTGTATGTACTGTGCTTGAGCTTGTCATGTCTCTTCTGGTGTTTTTCTTTATCTATTTACTTCTTTCTGTGATAGTGTGTACAGTGCTTGAACTTGTCTAGTCTCTTCTGATGCTTTTCTTTACCTCCTTTTGAGCAAGTGTGTGCTGTACTTGAACTTGTATAGTTTCTTCTGGTGCTTTTATTTACCTTTTTCTCAGTTGTGCGTACTGCGCTTCAGCTTGTCTTGTCTCTTCTGGTGTTTTTCTTTACCTCCTTCTCAGCATGTTTGTACTGTGCTTGAGCTTGACTTGTCTCTTCTGGTGCTTTTCTTTACCTCACCTCTTTACTTCTTTCTGTGATAGAGTGTACAGTGCTTGAACTTGTCTACTCTCTTCTGGTGCTTCTCTTTACCTCCTTCTTTTCAAGTGTGTACTGTACTTGAACTTGTATTGTCTCTTCTGGATTTTTTTTTACCTCCTTCTCATGTACTATGCTTGAGCTTGCATGTCTCTTCTGTTAATTTTCTTTATCTCCTTCTGATCTAGTGTGTACTGTGCTCCAGCTTGTCTTGTCTCTTCTGGTGGTTTCTTTACCTCCTTCTGAGCTAGTGTATACTGTGTTTGAGCTTGTATTGTGCCTTCTGGTGCTTTTCTTTACCTCTTTCTCAGCTAGTGTGTACTGTGCTTGAACTTGTCAAGTCTCTTCTGGTGCTTTTCTTTACCACCTTCTCAGCTAGTGTGTACTGAGCTTGAGCTTGTCTAGTCTCTTCTGGTGCTTTTCATTTCCTCCTTCTGAGTTAGTGTGTACTGTGCTCGAGCTTGTCTATTCTCTTGTGGTGCTTTCCTTTTCCACCTTCTCAGCTTGTGTGTTCTGTGCTTGAACTTGTCTAGTCTCTTCTGGTGCTTTTATTTACCTCCGTCTCAGCTAGCCTGTACTGTGCTTGAGCTTGTCTTGTCTCTTCTGGTGTTTTTCTTTAACTCCTTCTCAGCTTGTGTGTCCTGTGCTTGGACTTTTCTAGTCTATTCTGGTGCTTTTCTTTTCTTCCTTCTCAGCTTGTGTGTTCTGTGCTTGAACTTGTCTAGTCTCCTCCGGTGCTTTTCTTTACCTCCATCTGATCATGTGTGTACTGTACTTGAGCTTGTCTTGTCTCTTCTGGTGTTTTTCTTTACCTCCTTCTCAGGTACTGTGTTTGAGCTTGTCTTTTCTCTTCTGGTAATTTTCTTTACCTACTTCTGAGCTAGTGTGTACTGTTCTTCAGCTTGTCTTATCTCTTCTGGTGCTTTTCTTTACCTCCTTCTCAGCTTGTGTATATTGTGCTTGAGCTCATCTTGTACCTTCTTGTGCTTTTCTTTACCTCCTTCTGAGCTAGTGTGTACTGAGGTTGAGCTTGTCTTGTGTCTTCTGGTACTTTTCTTTACCTCTTTCTGTGATAGTGTGTGCTGTACTTGAACTTGTATAGTTTCTTCTGGTGCTTTTATTTACCTTTTTCTCAGTTGTGCGTACTGCGCTTCAGCTTGTCTTGTCTCTTCTGGTGTTTTTCTTTACCTCCTTCTCAGCATGTTTGTACTGTTTTTGAGCTTGACTTGTCTCTTCTGGTGCTTTTCTTTACCTCTTTCTCAGATGTATGTATTGTGCTTAAGCTTGTCTTGTCTCTTCTGGTGCTTTTCTTTACCTCCTTCTGAGCAAGTGTGTACTGTACTTGAACTTGTCTTGTCTCTTCTGGTGTTTTTCTATACCTCCTTCTGAGCTAGTGTGTACTGAGCTTGAGCTTGTCTAGTCTCTTCTGGTGCTTTTCTTTTCCTCCTTCTGAACTAGTGTGTACTGTGCTTGAGCTTCTCTAATCTCTTCTGGTGCTTTTCGTTACCTCCTTCTCAGCTTGTGTGTACTGTGCTTGAGCTTGTCTTATCTCTTCTGGTGTTTTTCTATACCTCTTTACCTCTTTGTGAGCTAGTGTGTACAGTGCTTGAACTTGTCCAGACTCTTCTGGTGCTTTTTTTACCTCCTTCTCAGTTGTGTGTACTGTGCTTGAGTTTGTCTTGTCTCCTCTGGAGCTTTCCTACACCTCCTTCTGAGCAAGTGTGTACTGTACTTGAACTTGTCTAGTCTCTTCTCGTGCTTTTCTTTACCTCCTTCTCAGAGCTTGTATGTACTGTGCTTGAGCTTGTCATGTCTCTTCTGGTGTTTTTCTTTACCTCACCTCTTTACTTCTTTCTGTGATTGAGTGTACAGTGCTTGAACTTGTCTACTCTCTTCTAGTGCTTCTCTTTACCTCCTTCTTTTCAAGTGTGTACTGTACTTGAACTTGTATTGTCTCTTCTGGATTTTTTTTTACCTCCTTCTCATGTACTATGCTTGAGCTTGCATGTCTCTTCTGTTAATTTTCTTTATCTCCTTCTGATCTAGTGTGTACTGTGCTCCAGCTTGTCTTGTCTCTTCTGGTGGTTTCTTTACCTCCTTCTGAGCTAGTGTATACTGTGTTTGAGCTTGTATTGTGCCTTCTGGTGCTTTTCTTTACCTCTTTCTCAGCTAGTGTGTACTGTGCTTGAACTTGTCAAGTCTCTTCTGGTGCTTTTCTTTACCACCTTCTCAGCTAGTGTGTACTGAGCTTGAGCTTGTCTAGTCTCTTCTGGTGCTTTTCATTTCCTCCTTCTGAGTTAGTGTGTACTGTGCTCGAGCTTGTCTATTCTCTTGTGGTGCTTTCCTTTTCCACCTTCTCAGCTTGTGTGTTCTGTGCTTGAACTTGTCTAGTCTCTTCTGGTGCTTTTATTTACCTCCGTCTCAGCTAGCCTGTACTGTGCTTGAGCTTGTCTTGTCTCTTCTGGTGTTTTTCTTTACCTCCTTCTCAGCTTGTGTGTCCTGTGCTTGGACTTTTCTAGTCTATTCTGGTGCTTTTCTTTTCCTCCTTCTCAGCTTGTGTGTTCTGTGCTTGAACTTGTCTAGTCTCCTCCGGTGCTTTTCTTTACCTCCATCTGATCATGTGTGTACTGTACTTGAGCTTGTCTTGTCTCTTCTGGTGTTTTTCTTTACCTCCTTCTCAGGTACTGTGTTTGAGCTTGTCTTTTCTCTTCTGGTAATTTTCTTTACCTACTTCTGAGCTAGTGTGTACTGTTCTTCAGCTTGTCTTATCTCTTCTGGTGCTTTTCTTTACCTCCTTCTCAGCTTGTGTATATTGTGCTTGAGCTCATCTTGTCCCTTCTTGTGCTTTTCTTTACCTCCTTCTGAGCTAGTGTGTACTGAGGTTGAGCTTGTCTTGTGTCTTCTGGTACTTTTCTTTACCTCTTTCTGTGATAGTGTGTGCTGTACTTGAACTTGTATAGTTTCTTCTGGTGCTTTTATTTACCTTTTTCTCAGTTGTGCGTACTGCGCTTCAGCTTGTCTTGTCTCTTCTGGTGTTTTTCTTTACCTCCTTCTCAGCATGTTTGTACTGTTTTTGAGCTTGACTTGTCTCTTCTGGTGCTTTTCTTTACCTCTTTCTCAGATGTATGTATTGTGCTTAAGCTTGTCTTGTCTCTTCTGGTGCTTTTCTTTACCTCCTTCTGAGCAAGTGTGTACTGTACTTGAACTTGTCTTGTCTCTTCTGGTGTTTTTCTATACCTCCTTCTGAGCTAGTGTGTACTGAGCTTGAGCTTGTCTAGTCTCTTCTGGTGCTTTTCTTTTCCTCCTTCTGAACTAGTGTGTACTGTGCTTGAGCTTCTCTAATCTCTTCTCGTGCTTTTCGTTACCTCCTTCTCAGCTTGTGTGTACTGTGCTTGAGCTTGTCTTATCTCTTCTGGTGTTTTTCTATACCTCTTTACCTCTTTCTGTGCTAGTGTTTACAGTGCTTGAACTTGTACAGACTCTTCTGGTGCTTTTTTACCTCCTTCTCAGTTGTGTGTACTGTGCTTGAGTTTGTCTTGTCTCCTCTGGAGCGTTCCTACACCTCCTTCTGAGCAAGTGTGTACTGTACTTGAACTTGTCTAGTCTCTTCTCGTTCTTTTCTTTACCTCCTTCTCAGAGCTTGTATGTACTGTGCTTGAGCTTGTCATGTCTCTTCTGGTGTTTTTATTTATCTATTTACTTCTTTCTGTGATAGAGTGTACAGTGCTTGAACTTGTCTACACTCTTCTGGTGCTTCTCTTTACCTCCTTCTTTTCAAGTGTGTACTGTACTTGAACTTGTATTGTCTCTTCTGGATTTTTTTTTACCTCCTTCTCATGTACTATGCTTGAGCTTGCATGTCTCTTCTGTTAATTTTCTTTATTTCCTTCTGATCTAGTGTGTACTGTGCTCCAGCTTGTCTTGTCTCATCTGGTGGTTTCTTTACCTCCTTCTGAGCTAGTGTATACTGTGTTTGAGCTTGTCTTGTGCCTTCTGGTGCTTTTCTTTACCTCTTTCTCAGCTAGTGTGTACTGTGCTTGAACTTGTCAAGTCTCTTCTGGTGCTTTTCTTTACCACCTTCTCAGCTAGTGTGTACTGAGCTTGAGCTTGTCTAGTCTCTTCTGGTGCTTTTCATTTCCTCCTTCTGAGTTAGTGTGTACTGTGCTCGAGCTTGTCTATTCTCTTGTGGTGCTTTCCTTTTCCACCTTCTCAGCTTGTGTGTTCTGTGCTTGAACTTGTCTAGTCTCTTCTGGTGCTTTTCTTTACCTCCGTCTCAGCTAGCCTGTACTGTGCTTGAGCTTGTCTTGTCTCTTCTGGTGTTTTTCTTTACCTCCTTCTCAGCTTGTGTGTCCTGTGCTTGGACTTTTCTAGTCTCTTCTGGTGCTTTTCTTTTCCTCCTTCTCAGCTTGTGTGTTCTGTGCTTGAACTTGTCTAGTCTCCTCCGGTGCTTTTCTTTACCTCCATCTGATCATGTGTGTACTGTACTTGAGCTTGTCTTGTCTCTTCTGGTGTTTTTCTTTACCTCCTTCTCAGGTACTGTGTTTGAGCTTGTCTTTTCTCTTCTGGTAATTTTCTTTACCTACTTCTGAGCTAGTGTGTACTGTTCTTCAGCTTGTCTTATCTCTTCTGGTGCTTTTCTTTACCTCCTTCTCAGCTTGTGTATATTGTGCTTGAGCTCATCTTGTCCCTTCTTGTGCTTTTCTTTACCTCCTTCTGAGCTAGTGTGTACTGAGGTTGAGCTTGTCTTGTGTCTTCTGGTACTTTTCTTTACCTCTTTCTGTGATAGTGTGTGCTGTACTTGAACTTGTATAGTTTCTTCTGGTGCTTTTATTTACCTTTTTCTCAGTTGTGCGTACTGCGCTTCAGCTTGTCTTGTCTCTTCTGGTGTTTTTCTTTACCTCCTTCTCAGCATGTTTGTACTGTTTTTGAGCTTGACTTGTCTCTTCTGGTGCTTTTCTTTACCTCTTTCTCAGATGTATGTATTGTGCTTAAGCTTGTCTTGTCTCTTCTGGTGCTTTTCTTTACCTCCTTCTGAGCAAGTGTGTACTGTACTTGAACTTGTCTTGTCTCTTCTGGTGTTTTTCTATACCTCCTTCTGAGCTAGTGTGTACTGAGCTTGAGCTTGTCTAGTCTCTTCTGGTGCTTTTCTTTTCCTCCTTCTGAACTAGTGTGTACTGTGCTTGAGCTTCTCTAATCTCTTCTGGTGCTTTTCGTTACCTCCTTCTCAGCTTGTGTGTACTGTGCTTGAGCTTGTCTTATCTCTTCCGGTGTTTTTCTATACCTCTTTACCTCTTTCTGAGCCAGTGTGTACAGTGCTTGAACTTGTCCAGACTCTTCTGGTGCTTTTTTTACCTCCTTCTCAGTTGTGTGTACTGTGCTTGAGTTTGTCTTGTCTCCTCTGGAGCTTTCCTACACCTCCTTCTGAGCAAGTGTGTACTGTACTTGAACTTGTCTAGTCTCTTCTCGTGCTTTTCTTTACCTCCTTCTCAGAGCTTGTATGTACTGTGCTTGAGCTTGTCATGTCTTTTCTGGTGTTTTTCTTTACCTCACCTCTTTACTTCTTTCTGTGATAGAGTGTACAGTGCTTGAACTTGTCTACTCTCTTCTGGTGCTTCTCTTTACCTCCTTCTTTTCAAGTGTGTACTGTACTTGAACTTGTATTGTCTCTTCTGGATTTTTGTTTACCTCTTTCTCATGTACTATGCTTGAGCTTGCATGTCTCTTCTGTTAATTTTCTTTATCTCCTTCTGATCTAGTGTGTACTGTGCTCCAGCTTGTCTTGTGTCTTCTGGTGGTTTCTTTACCTCCTTCTGAGCTAGTGTATACTGTGTTTGAGCTTGTATTGTGCCTTCTGGTGCTTTTCTTTACCTCTTTCTCAGCTAGTGTGTACTGTGCTTGAACTTGTCAAGTCTCTTCTGATGCTTTTCTTTACCACCTTCTCATCTAGTGTGTACTGAGCTTGAGCTTGTCTAGTCTCTTCTGGTGCTTTTCATTTCCTCCTTCTGAGTTAGTGTGTACTGTGCTCGAGCTTGTCTATTCTCTTGTGGTGCTTTCCTTTTCCACCTTCTCAGCTTGTGTGTTCTGTGCTTGAACTTGTCTAGTCTCTTCTGGTGCTTTTATTTACCTCCGTCTCAGCTAGCCTGTACTGTGCTTGAGCTTGTCTTGTCTCTTCTGGTGTTTTTCTTTACCTCCTTCTCAGCTTGTGTGTCCTGTGCTTGGACTTTTCTAGTCTATTCTGGTGCTTTTCTTTTCCTCCTTCTCAGCTTGTGTGTTCTGTGCTTGAACTTGTCTAGTCTCCTCCGGTGCTTTTCTTTACCTCCATCTGATCATGTGTGTACTGTACTTGAGCTTGTCTTGTCTCTTCTGGTGTTTTTCTTTACCTCCTTCTCAGGTACTGTGTTTGAGCTTGTCTTTTCTCTTCTGGTAATTTTCTTTACCTACTTCTGAGCTAGTGTGTACTGTTCTTCAGCTTGTCTTATCTCTTCTGGTGCTTTTCTTTACCTCCTTCTCAGCTTGTGTATATTGTGCTTGAGCTCATCTTGTCCCTTCTTGTGCTTTTCTTTACCTCCTTCTGAGCTAGTGTGTACTGAGGTTGAGCTTGTCTTGTGTCTTCTGGTACTTTTCTTTACCTCTTTCTGTGATAGTGTGTGCTGTACTTGTACTTGTATAGTTTCTTCTGGTGCTTTTATTTACCTTTTTCTCAGTTGTGCGTACTGCGCTTCAGCTTGTCTTGTCTCTTCTGGTGTTTTTCTTTACCTCCTTCTCAGCATGTTTGTACTGTTTTTGAGCTTGACTTGTCTCTTCTGGTGCTTTTCTTTACCTCTTTCTCAGATGTATGTATTGTGCTTAAGCTTGTCTTGTCTCTTCTGGTGCTTTTCTTTACCTCCTTCTGAGCAAGTGTGTACTGTACTTGAACTTGTCTTGTCTCTTCTGGTGTTTTTCTATACCTCCTTCTGAGCTAGTGTGTACTGAGCTTGAGCTTGTCTAGTCTCTTCTGGTGCTTTTCTTTTCCTCCTTCTGAACTAGTGTGTACTGTGCTTGAGCTTCTCTAATCTCTTCTCGTGCTTTTCGTTACCTCCTTCTCAGCTTGTGTGTACTGTGCTTGAGCTTGTCTTATCTCTTCTGGTGTTTTTCTATACCTCTTTACCTCTTTCTGTGCTAATGTTTACAGCGCTTGAACTTGTCCAGACTCTTCTGGTGCTTTTTTTACCTCCTTCTCAGTTGTGTGTACTGTGCTTGAGTTTGTCTTGTCTCCTCTGGAGCTTTCCTACACCTCCTTCTGAGCAAGTGTGTACTGTACTTGAACTTGTCTAGTCACTTCTCGTTCTTTTCTTTACCTCCTTCTCAGAGCTTGTATGTACTGTGCTTGAGCTTGTCATGTCTCTTCTGGTGTTTTTCTTTACCTATTTACTTCTTTCTGTGATAGAGTGTACAGTGCTTGAACTTGTCTACACTCTTCTGGTGCTTCTCTTTACCTCCTTCTTTTCAAGTGTGTAATGTACTTGAACTTGTATTGTCTCTTCTGGATTTTTTTTTACCTCCTTCTCATGTACTATGCTTGAGCTTGCATGTCTCTTCTGTTAATTTTCTTTATTTCCTCCTGATCTAGTGTGTACTGTGCTCCAGCTTGTCTTGTCTCTTCTGGTGGTTTCTTTACCTCCTTCTGAGCTAGTGTATACTGTGTTTGAGCTTGTCTTGTGCATTCTGGTGCTTTTCTTTACCTCTTTCTCAGCTAGTGTGTACTGTGCTTGAACTTGTCAAGTCTCTTCTGGTGCTTTTCTTTACCACCTTCTCAGCTAGTGTGTACTGAGCTTGAGCTTGTCTAGTCTCTTCTGGTGCTTTTCATTTCCTCCTTCTGAGTTAGTGTGTACTGTGCTCGAGCTTGTCTATTCTCTTGTGGTGCTTTCCTTTTCCACCTTCTCAGCTTGTGTGTTCTGTGTTTGAACTTGTCTAGTCTCTTCTGGTGATTTTCTTTACCTCCGTCTCAGATAGCCTGTACTGTGCTTGAGCTTGTCTTGTCTCTTCTGGTGTTTTTCTTTACCTCCTTCTCAGCTTGTGTGTCCTGTGCTTGGACTTTTCTAGTCTCTTCTGGTGCTTTTCTTTTTCTCCTTCTCAGCTTGTGTGTTCTGTGCTTGAACTTGTCTAGTCTCCTCCGGTGCTTTTCTTTACCTCCATCTGATCATGTGTGTACTGTACTTGAGCTTGTCTTGTCTCTTCTGGTGTTTTTCTTTACCTCCTTCTCAGGTACTGTGTTTGAGCTTGTCTTTTCTCTTCTGGTAATTTTCTTTACCTACTTCTGAGCTAGTGTGTACTGTTCTTCAGCTTGTCTTATCTCTTCTGGTGCTTTTCTTTACCTCCTTCTCAGCTTGTGTATATTGTGCTTGAGCTCATCTTGTCCCTTCTTGTGCTTTTCTTTACCTCCTTCTGAGCTAGTGTGTACAGAGGTTGAGCTTGTCTTGTGTCTTCTGGTACTTTTCTTTACCTCTTTCTGTGATAGTGTGTACAGTGCTTGAACTTGTCTAGTCTCTTCTGATGCTTTTCTTTACCTCCTTTTGAGCAAGTGTGTGCTGTACTTGAACTTGTATAGTTTCTTCTGGTGCTTTTATTTACCTTTTTCTCAGTTGTGCGTACTGCGCTTCAGCTTGTCTTGTCTCTTCTGGTGTTTTTCTTTACCTCCTTCTCAGCATGTTTGTACTGTTTTTGAGCTTGACTTGTCTCTTCTGGTGCTTTTCTTTACCTCTTTCTCAGATGTATGTATTGTGCTTAAGCTTGTCTTGTGTCTTCTGGTGCTTTTCTTTACCTCCTTCTGAGCAAGTGTGTACTGTACTTGAACTTGTCTTGTCTCTTCTGGTGTTTTTCTATACCTCCTTCTGAGCTAGTGTGTACTGAGCTTGAGCTTGTCTAGTCTCTTCTGGTGCTTTTCTTTTCCTTCTTCTGAACTAGTGTGTACTGTGCTTGAGCTTCTCTAATCTCTTCTGGTGCTTTTCGTTACCTCCTTCTCAGCTTGTGTGTACTGTGCTTGAGCTTGTCTTATCTCTTCTGGTGTTTTTCTATACCTCTTTACCGCTTTCTGAGCTAGTGTGTACAGTGCTTGAACTTGTCCAGACTCTTCTGGTGCTTTTCTTTACCTCCTTCTCAGTTGTGTCTGCTGTGCTTGAGTTTGTCTTGTCTCCTCTGGAGCTTTCCTACACCTCCTTCTGAGCAAGTGTGTACTGTACTTGAACTTGTCTAGTCTCTTCTCGTGCTTTTCTTTACCTGCTTCTCAGAGCTTGTATGTACTGTGCGTGAGCTTGTCATGTCTCTTCTGGTGTTTTTCTTTACGTCTTTACTTCTTTCTGTGATAGAGTGTACCGTGCTTGAACTTGTCTACACTCTTCTGGTGCTTCTCTTTACCTCCTTCTTATCAAGTGTGTACTGTACTTGAACTTGTCTTGTCTCTTCTGGTTTTTTTTTTACCTCCTTCTCATGTACTGTGCTTGAGCTTGCATGTCTCTTCTGTTAATTTTCTTTCTCTCCTTCTGATCTAGTGTGTACTGTGCTTCAGCTTGTCTTGTCTCTTCTGATGGTTTCTTTAACTCTTTCTCAGCTTGTGTATACTGTGCTTGAGCTCGTCTAGTCGCTTCTTGTGCTTTTTTTACCTACTGTGCTTGCTAGCTCGTCTAGTCGCTTCTGGTGCTTTTTTACCTCCTTCTGAGCTAGCGTATACTGTGTTTGAGCTTGTCTTGTGCCTTCTGGTGCTTTTCTTTACCTCTTTCTCAGCTAGTGTGTACTGTGCTTGAACTTGTCAAGTCTCTTCTGGTGCTTTTCTTTACCACCTTCTCAGCTAGTGTGTACTGAGCTTGAGCTTGTCTAGTCTCTTCTGGTGCTTTTCATTTCCTCCTTCTGAGTTAGTGTGTACTGTGCTCGAGCTTGTCTATTCTCTTGTGGTGCTTTCCTTTTCCACCTTCTCAGCTTGCGTGTCCTGTGCTTGGACTTTTCTAGTCTCTTCTGATGCTTTTCTTTACCTCCTTCTCAGCTTCTATGTACTGTGCTTGAGCTTGTCTTGTCTCTTCTGGTGTTTTTTTTACCTCTATACCTCTTTCTTTGCTAGTGTGTACAGTGTTTGAACTTGTCAAATCTCGTCTGGTGCTTTTCTTTACCTCCTTCTCAGTTGTGTGTACTGTGCAAGAGCTTGTCTTTTCTTTTCTGGTGCTTCTCTTTACCTAATTCTGAGCAAGTGTGTACTGTACTTGAACTTGTCTAGTCTGATCTGGTACTTTTCTTTACCTCCTTCTCAGCTTGTGTGTATTGTGCTTGAGCTTGTCTTGTCTCTTCCGGTGTTTTTCTTTACCTCCTTCTCAGCTTGTGTTAACTGTGCTTGAGCTTGTCTTGTCTCTTCTGGTGTTTTTCTTTACCTCCTTCTCATGTACTGTGCTTGAGCTTGTCTTGTCTCTTCTATTGCTTTTGTTTACCTCCTTCTGATCACGTGTGTACTGTACTTGAGCTTGTCTTGTCTCTTCTGGTTTTTTTTTACCTCCTTCTCATGTACTGTGCTTGAGCTTGTCTTGTCTCTTCTGGTAATTTTCTTTACCTTCTTCTGATCTAGTGTGTACTGTGCTTCAGCTTGTCTTGTCTCTTCTGGTGGTTTTCTTTACCTCCTTCTCAGCTTGTGTATACTGTGCTTGAGCTCGTCTAGTCGCTTCTGGTGCTTTTTCTTTATCTCCTTCTGAGTTAGTGTATACTGTGGTTGAGCTTGTCTTGTGCCTTCTGGTGCTTTTCTTTACCTCTTACTCAGCTAGTGTGTTCTGTGCTTGATCTTGTCAAGTCTCTTCTGGTGCTTTTCTTTACCTCCTTCTCAGTTGTGCACACTGTGCTTGACCTTGTCTTGTCTCTTCTGGTGATTTACCACCTTCTCAACTAGTGTGTACTGAGCTTGAGCTTGTATGGTCTCTTCTGGTGCTTTTCTTTTCCTCCTTATCAGTTAGTGTGTACTGTGCTCGAGCTTGTCTAATCTCTTGTGCTGCTTTCCTTTTCCACCTTCTCGGCTTGTGTGTTCTGTGCTTGAGCTTGTCTTGTCTCTTCTTGTGTTTTTGATTACCTCTTTACCGCTTTCTGAGCTAGTGTGTACTGTGCTTGAACTTGTCTAGTCTCTTCTGGTGTTTTTCTTTACCTCCTTCTCAGCTTGTGTGTACTGTGCCTGAGCTGGTCTTGTCTCTTCTGGTGTTTTTCTTTACCTCTTTACCTCTTTCTGAGCTAGTGTGTGCAGTGCATGAACTTGTCTAATCTCTTCTCGTGCTTTTCTTTACCTCCTTCTCAGTTTGAATGTACTATGCTTGAGCTTGTCTTGTCTCTCCGGGTGTTTTTCTTTACCTCTTTACCTCTTTCTGAGCTAGTGTGTACAGTGCTTTAACTTGTCTAGACTCTTCTGGTACTTTACTTTACCTCCTTTTCAGTTGTGTGTACTGTGCTTGAGTTTGTCTTGTCTCCTCTGGAGCTTTTCTTTACCTCCTTCTGAGCAAGCGTGTGCTGTACTTGAACTTGTCTAGTCCCTTCTCGTGCTTTTCTTTACCTCTTTCTCAGCTTGTATCTACTGTGCTTGAGCTTGTCTTGTCTCTTCTGGTGTTTTTCTTTACCTCTTTACCTCATTCTGTGCTAGTGTGTACAGTGCTTGAACCTGTCTAGTCTCTTCTGTTGCTTTTTTTTACCTCCTTCTCAGCTTGTGTGTACTGTGCTTCAGCTTGTCTTTTCTTTTCTGGTGCTTTTCTTTACCTCCTTCTGAGCAAATGTGTACTGTAATTGAACTTTTTTCTTTTCCTCCTTCTCAGCTTGTGTGTACAGTGCTTGAACTTGTCTAGACTCTTCTGGTGCTTTTATTTACCTCCTTCTCAGTTGTGTGTACTGTGCTTGAATTTTTCTTGTCTCCTTGTCTCCTCTGGAGCTTTCCTATACCTCCTTCTGAGCAAGTGTGTACTGTACTTGAACTTGTCTAGTCTCTTCTGGTGTTTTTCTTTACCTCTTTACCTCTTTCTGTGATAGTGTGTACAGTGCTTGAACTTGTCTAGTCTCTTCTGATGCTTTTCTTTACCTCCTTCTCTGTTGTGCGTACTGTGCTTGAGCTTGTCTTTTCTTTTCTGGTGCTTTTCTTTACCTCCTTCTGAGCAAGTGTGTATTGTACTTGAACTTGTATAGTCTCTTCTGGTGCTTTTATTTACCTCCGTCTCAGCTAGCCTGTACTGTGCTTGAGCTTGTCTTGTCTCTTCTGGTGTTTTTCTTTACCTCCTTCTCAGCTTGTGTGTCCTGTGCTTGGACTTTTCTAGTCTATTCTGGTGCTTTTCTTTTCCTCCTTCTCAGCTTGTGTGTTCTGTGCTTGAACTTGTCTAGTCTCCTCCGGTGCTTTTCTTTACCTCCATCTGATCATGTGTGTACTGTACTTGAGCTTGTCTTGTCTCTTCTGGTGTTTTTCTTTACCTCCTTCTCAGGTACTGTGTTTGAGCTTGTCTTTTCTCTTCTGGTAATTTTCTTTACCTACTTCTGAGCTAGTGTGTACTGTTCTTCAGCTTGTCTTATCTCTTCTGGTGCTTTTCTTTACCTCCTTCTCAGCTTGTGTATATTGTGCTTGAGCTCATCTTGTCCCTTCTTGTGCTTTTCTTTACCTCCTTCTGAGCTAGTGTGTACTGAGGTTGAGCTTGTCTTGTGTCTTCTGGTACTTTTCTTTACCTCTTTCTGTGATAGTGTGTGCTGTACTTGAACTTGTATAGTTTCTTCTGGTGCTTTTATTTACCTTTTTCTCAGTTGTGCGTACTGCGCTTCAGCTTGTCTTGTCTCTTCTGGTGTTTTTCTTTACCTCCTTCTCAGCATGTTTGTACTGTTTTTGAGCTTGACTTGTCTCTTCTGGTGCTTTTCTTTTCCTCTTTCTCAGATGTATGTATTGTGCTTAAGCTTGTCTTGTCTCTTCTGGTGCTTTTCTTTACCTCCTTCTGAGCAAGTGTGTACTGTACTTGAACTTGTCTTGTCTCTTCTGGTGTTTTTCTATACCTCCTTCTGAGCTAGTGTGTACTGAGCTTGAGCTTGTCTAGTCTCTTCTGGTGCTTTTCTTGTCCTCCTTCTGAACTAGTGTGTACTGTGCTTGAGCTTCTCTAATCTCTTCTGGTGCTTTTCGTTACCTCCTTCTCAGCTGGTGTGTACTGTGCTTGAGCTTGTCTAGTCTCTTCTGGTACTTTTCTATACCTCTTTACCTCTTTGTGAGCTAGTGTGTACAGTGCTTGAACTTGTCCAGACTCTTCTGGTGCTTTTTTTACCTCCTTCTCAGTTGTGTGTACTGTGCTTGAGTTTGTCTTGTCTCCTCTGGAGCTTTCCTACACCTCCTTCTGAGCAAGTGTGTACTGTACTTGAACTTGTCTAGTCTCTTCTCGTTCTTTTCTTTACCTCCTTCTCAGAGCTTGTATGTACTGTGCTTGAGCTTGTCATGTCTCTTCTGGTGTTTTTCTTTACCTCTTTACTTCTTTCTGTGATAGAATGTACAGTGTTTGAACTTGTCTACACTCTTCTGGTGCTTCTCTTTACCTCCTTCTTTTCAAATGTGTACTGTACTTGAACTTGTATTGTCTCTTCTGGATTTTTTTTTACCTCCTTCTCATGTACTATGCTTGAGCTTGCATGTCTCTTCTGTTAATTTTCTTTATCTCCTTCTGATCTAGTGTGTACTGTGCTCCCGCTTGTCTTGTCTCTTCTGGTGGTTTCTTTACCTCCTTCTGAGCTAGTGTATACTGTGTTTGAGCTTGTCTTGTGCCTTCTGGTGCTTTTCTTTACCTCTTTCTCAGCTAGTGTGTACTGTGCTTGAACTTGTCAAGTCTCTTCTGGTGCTTTTCTTTACCACCTTCTCAGCTAGTGTGTACTGAGCTTGAGCTTGTCTAGTCTCTTCTGGTGCTTTTCATTTCCTCCTTCTGAGTTAGTGTGTACTGTGCTCGAGCTTGTCTATTCTCTTGTGGTGCTTTCCTTTTCCACCTTCTCAGCTTGTGTGTTCTGTGCTTGAACTTGTCTAGTCTCTTCTGGTGCTTTTCTTTACCTCCGTCTCAGCTAGCCTGTACTGTGTTTGAGCTTGTCTTGTCTCTTCTGTTGTTTTTCTTTACCTCCTTCTCAGCTTGTGTGTCCTGTGCTTGGACTTTTCTAGTCTCTTCTGGTGCTTTTCTTTTCCTCCTTCTCAGCTTGTGTGTTCTGTGCTTGAACTTGTCTAGTCTCCTCCGGTGCTTTTCTTTATATCCATCTGATCATGTGTGTACTGTACTTGAGCTTGTCTTGTCTCTTCTGGTGTTTTTCTTTACCTCCTTCTCAGGTACTGTGTTTGAGCTTGTCTTTTCTCTTCTGGTAATTTTCTTTACCTACTTCTGAGCTAGTGTGTACTGTTCTTCAGCTTATCTTATCTCTTCTGGTGCTTTTCTTTACCTCTTTCTCAGCTTGTGTATATTGTGCTTCAGCTCATCTTGTCCCTTCTTGTGCTTTTCTTTACCTCCTTCTGAGCTAGTGTGTACTGAGGTTGAGCTTGTCTTGTGTCTTCTGGTACTTTTCTTTACCTCTTTCTGTGATAGTGTGTACAGTGCTTGAACTTGTCTAGTCTCTTCTGATGCTTTTCTTTACCTCCTTCTCTGTTGTGTGTACTGTGCTTCAGCTTGTCTTTTCTTTTCTGGTGCTTTTCTTTACCTCCTTTTGAGCAAGTGTGTGCTGTACTTGAACTTGTATAGTTTCTTCTGATGCTTTTATTTACCTTTTTCTCAGTTGTGCGTACTGCGCTTCAGCTTGTCTTGTCTCTTCTGGTGTTTTTCTTTACCTCCTTCTCAGCATGTTTGTACTGTGCTTGAGCTTGACTTGTCTCTTCTGGTGCTTTTCTTTACCTCTTTCTCAGATGTATGTATTGTGCTTAAGCTTGTCTTGTCTCTTCTGGTGCTTTTCTTTACCTCCTTCTGTGCAAGTGTGTACTGTACTTGAACTTGTCTTGTCTCTTCTGGTGTTTTTCTATACCTCCTTCTGAGCTAGTGTGTACTGAGCTTGAGCTTGTCTAGTCTCTTCTGGTGCTTTTCTTTTCCTCCTTCTGAACTAGTGTGTACTGTGCTTGAGCTTCTCTAATCTCTTCTGGTGCTTTTCGTTACCTCCTTCTCAGCTTGTGTGTACTGTGCTTGAGCTTGTCTTATCTCTTCTGGTGTTTTTCTATACCTCTTTACCGCTTTCTGAGCTAGTGTGTACAGTGCTTGAACTTGTCCAGACTCTTCTAGTGCTTTTCTTTACCTCCTTCTCAGTTGTGTCTGCTGTGCTTGAGTTTGTCTTGTCTCCTCTGGAGCTTTCCTACACCTCCTTCTGAGCAAGTGTGTACTGTACTTGAACTTGTCTAGTCTCTTCTCGTGCTTTTCTTTACCTCCTTCTCAGAGCTTGTATGTACTGTGCTTGAGCTTGTCATGTCTCTTCTGGTGTTTTTCTTTACGTCTTTACTTTCATTCTGTGATAGAGTGTACAGTGCTTGAACTTGTCTACACTCTTCTGGTGCTTCTCTTTACCTCCTTTTTATCAAGTGTGTACTGTACTTGAACTTGTCTTGTCTCTTCTGGTTTTTTTTTTACCTCCTTCTCATGTACTGTGCTTGAGCTTGCATGTCTCTTCTGTTAATTTTCTTTCTCTCCTTCTGATCTAGTGTGTACTGTGTTTCAGCTTGTCTTGTCTCTTCTTGTGGTTTCTTTAACTCCTTCTCAGCTTGTGTAT
Source organism: Paraescarpia echinospica (assembly GCA_020002185.1). Taxonomy (NCBI): domain Eukaryota; kingdom Metazoa; phylum Annelida; class Polychaeta; order Sabellida; family Siboglinidae; genus Paraescarpia; species Paraescarpia echinospica. The sequence goes on along the minus strand of JAHLWY010006345.1, from coordinate 158,772 downwards.
ACTGTGCTTGAGCTCGTCTAGTCGCTTCTGGTGCTTTTTTTACCTCCTTCTGAGCTAGCGTATACTGTGTTTGAGCTTGTCTTGTGCCTTCTGGTGCTTTTCTTTACCTCTTTCTCAGCTAGTGTGTACTGTGCTTGAACTTGTCAAGTCTCTTCTGGTGCTTTTCTTTACCACCTTCTCAGCTAGTGTGTACTGAGCTTCAGCTTGTCTAGTCTCTTCTGGTGCTTTTCATTTCCTCCTTCTGAGTTAGTGTGTACTGTGCTCGAGCTTGTCTATTCTCTTGTGGTGCTTTCCTTTTCCACCTTCTCAGCTTGCGTGTCCTGTGCTTGGACTTTTCTAATCTCTTCTGATGCTTTTCTTTACCTCCTTCTCAGCTTCTATGTACTGTGCTTGAGCTTGTCTTGTCTCTTCTGGTGTTTTTTTTACCTCTTTACCTCTTTCTTTGCTAGTGTGTACAGTGCTTGAACTTGTCAAATCTCGTCTGGTGCTTTTCTTTACCTCCTTCTCAGTTGTGTGTACTGTGCAAGAGCTTGTCTTTTCTTTTCTGGTGCTTCTCTTTACCTAATTCTGAGCAAGTGTGTACTGTACTTGAACTTGTCTAGTCTGATCTGGTACTTTTCTTTACCTCCTTCTCAGCTTGTGTGTATTGTGCTTGAGCTTGTCTTGTCTCTTCCGGTGTTTTTCTTTACCTCCTTCTCAGCTTGTGTTAACTGTGCTTGAGCTTGTCTTGTCTCTTCTGGTGTTTTTCTTTACCTCCTTCTCATGTACTGTGCTTGAGCTTGTCTTGTCTCTTCTATTGCTTTTGTTTACCTCCTTCTGATCACGTGTGTACTGTACTTGAGCTTGTCTTGTCTCTTCTGTTTTTTTTTTACCTCCTTCTCATGTACTGTGCTTGAGCTTGTCTTGTCTCTTCTGGTAATTTTCTTTACCTTCTTCTGATCTAGTGTGTACTGTGCTTCAGCTTGTCTTGTCTCTTCTGGTGCTTTTCTTTACCTCCTTCTCAGCTTGTGTATACTGTGCTTGAGCTCGTCTAATCGCTTCTGGTGCTTTATCTTTATCTCCTTCTGAGTTAGTGTATACTGTGGTTGAGCTTGTCTTGTGCCTTCTGGTGCTTTTCTTTACCTCTTACTCAGCTAGTGTGTACTGTGATTGATCTTGTCAAGTCTCTTCTGGTGCTTTTCTTTACCTCCTTCTCAGTTGTGCTCACTGTGCTTGACCTTGTCTTGTCTCTTCTGGTGATTTTATTTACCACCTTCTCAACTAGTGTGTACTGAGCTTGAGCTTGTCTGGTCTCTTCTGGTGCTTTTCTTTTCCTCCTTATCAGTTAGTGTGTAATGTGCTCGAGCTTGTCTAATCTCTTGTGCTGCTTTCCTTTTCCACCTTCTCGGCTTGTGTGTTCTGTGCTTGAGCTTGTCTTGTCTCTTCTTGTGTTTTTGATTACCTCTTTACCGCTTTCTGAGCTAGTGTGTACTGTGTTTGAACTTGTCTAGTCTCTTCTGGTGTTTTTCTTCACCTCCTTCTCAGCTTGTGTATACTGTGCTTGAGCTGGTCTTGTCTCTTCTGGTGTTTTTCTTTATCTATTTACCTCTTTCTGAGCTAGTGTGTGCAGTGGATGAACTTGTCTAATCTCTTCTCGTGCTATTCTTTACCTCCATCTCAGCTTGAATGTACTGTGCTTGAGCTTGTCTTGTTTCTTCTGTTGTTTTTCTTTGCCTCTTTACCTCTTTCTGAGCTAGTGTGTACAGTGCTTGAACTTGTCTAGACTCTTCTGGTGCTTTTATTTACCTCCTTCTCAGTTGTGTGTACTGTGCTTGAATTTTTCTTGTCTCCTCTGGAGCTTTCCTATACCTCCTTCTGAGCAAGTGTGTACTGTAATTGAACTTGTCTAGTCTCTTCTCGTGCTTTTCTTTACCTCCTTCTCCGCTTGTATTTACTGTACTTGAGCTTGTCTTGTCTCTTCTGGTGTTTTTCTTTACCTCTTTACCTCTTTCTGTGATAGTGTGTACAGTGCTTGAACTTGTCTAGTCTCTTCTGATGCTTTTCTTTACCTCCTTCTCTGTTGTGCGTACTGTGCTTGAGCTTGTCTTTTTTTTCTGGTGCTTTTCTTTACCTCCTTCTGAGCAAGTGTGTACTGTACTTGAACTTGTATAGTCTCTTCTGTTGCTTTTCTTTACCTCCTTCACAGCTTGTGTGTAATGTGCTTGAGCTTGCCTTGTCTCTTTCGGTGTTTTTCTTTACCTTCTTCTCAGCTTGTGTGTAGTGTGCTTGAGCTTGTCTTGTCTCTTCTGGTGCTTTTCTTTACCTCCATCTGAGCAAGTGTGTACTGTACTTGAACTTGTCTAGTCTCTTCTGGTGCTTTTGTTTACCTCCTTCTCAGCATATTTGTACTGTGCTTGAGCTTGTCTTGTCTCTTCCGGTGCTTTTCTTTACCTACTTTTCAGATGTGTGTACTGTGCTTATGGTTGTCTTATCTCTTCTGGTGCTTTTCTTTACCTCCTTCTGAGCAAGTGTGTACTGTACTTGAGCTTGTCTTGTCTCTTATGGTGTTTTTCTTTACCTCCTTCTGAACTAGTGTGTACTGAGCTTCAACTTGTCTAGTCTCTTCTGATGCTTTTATTTTCCTCCTTCTGAGCTAGTGTGTACTGTGCTTGAGCTTCTCTAATCTCTTCTGGTGCTTTTCTTTACCTCTTTCTCAGTTGTGTTTTCTGTGCTTGAGTTTGTCTAGTCTCTTCTGGTGCTTTTCTTTTCCTTCTTCTCAGCATGTGTTTTGTGTGCTTGAACTTGTCTATTCTCTTCCGGTGTTTTTGTTTACCTCCTTCTCAGCTTGTGTGTACTGTGCTTGAGCTTGTCTTGTCTCTTGTGGTGTTTTTTTTACCTCCTTCTCATGTACTGTGCTTGAACTTGTCTTGTCTCTTCTGCTGTTTTTCTTTACCTCCTTCTCAGGTACTGTGTTTGAGCTTGTCTTTTCTCTTCTGGTAATTTTCTTTACCTACTTCTGAGCTAGTGTGTACTGTTCTTCAGCTTGTCTTATCTCTTCTGGTGCTTTTCTTTACCTCCTTCTCAGCTTGTGTATACTGTGCTTGAGCTCATCTTGTCCCTTCTTGTGCTTTTATTTACCTCCTTCTGAGCTAGTGTGTACTGAGGTTGAGCTTGTCTTGTGTCTTTTGGTACTTTTCTTTACCTCTTTCTCAGCTAGTGTGTACTGTGCTTGAACTTGTCAAGTTTCTTCTGATGCTTTTATTTACCTTTTTCTCAGTTGTGCGTACTACGCTTCAGCTTGTCTTGTCTCTTCTGGTGTTTTTCTTTACCTCCTTCTCAGCATGTTTGTACCGTGCTTGAGTTTCTCTAATCTCTTCTGGTGCTTTTCGTTACCTCCTTCTCAGCTTGTGTGTACTGTGCTTGAGCTTGTCTTATCTCTTCTGATGTTTTTCTTTACCTCCTTGTCATGTACTGTGCTTGAGCTTGTCTTGTCTCCTCTGGTGCTTTTCTTTACCTCCTTCTGATCAAGTGTGTACTGTACTTGAGCTGGTCTTGTCTCTTCTGGTGTTTTTCTTGACCTCCTTCTCATGTACTGTGCTTGAGTTTGTCTTGTCTCTTAAGGTAATTTAATTTACCTCCTTCTCAGTTGTGCGAACTGTGCTTAAGCTTGTCTTATCTCTTCTGGCGCTTTTCTTTACCTCCTTCTGAGCATATATGTACTGTACTTGAGCTTGTTTTGTCTCTTCTGGTGTTTTTCTTTACCTCCTTCTGAGGTAGTGTATACTGAGCTTGAGCTTGTCTAGTCTCTTCTGGTGCTTTTTTTTCCTCCTTCTGAGCTAGTGTGTACTGTGCTTGAGCTTGTCTAGTCTCTTCTTGTGCTTTTCGTTATGTCCTTCACAGTTGTGTGTACTGTGCTTGAGTTTGTCTAGTCTCTTCTGGTGCTTTTCTTTTCCTCCTTCTCAGCTTGTGTTTTCTGTGCTTGAACTTGACTAGTCTCTTCTGGTGCTTTTCTTCATCTCCTTCTCAGTTGTGTGTACTGTGCTTGAGCTTGTCTTTTCTCTTCTGGTGCTTTTTTTTACCTCCTTCTGAACAAGTGTTTACTGTACTTGAACTTGTCTAGTCTCTTCTGGTGTTTTTCTTTTCCTCCTTCTTAGCTTGTGTTTTCTGTGCTTGAACTTGTCTAGTCTCTTCTGGTACTTTTCTTTATCTCCTTCTCAGTTGTGTGTACTGTGCTTGAGCTTGTCTTTTCTCTTCTGTTGCTTTTCTTTACCTCCTTCTGAGCAAGTGTTTACTGTACTTGAACTTGTCTTGTCTCTTCTGGTGCTTTTCTTTTTCCTCTTTCTGAGCAAGGGTGTACTGTACTTGAGCTTGTCTTGTCTCTTCTGGTGTTTTTCTTTACCTCCTTCTCAGCTTGTGCGTACTGTGCTTGAGCCTGTCTTGTCTCTTCTGGTGTTTTTCTTTACCTCTTTACCTCTTTCTGAGCTAGTGTGTACTGTGCTTGAGTTTGTCTAGTCTCTTCTGGTGCTTTTCTTTTCCTCCTTCTCAGCTTGTGTTTTCTGTGCTTGAACTTGACTAGTCTCTTCTGGTGCTTTTCTTCATCTCCTTCTCAGTTGAGTGTACTGTGCTTGAGCTTGTCTTTTCTCTTCTGGTGCTTTTTTTTACCTCCTTCTGAACAAGTGTTTACTGTACTTGAACTTGTCTAGTCTCTTCTGGTGTTTTTCTTTTCCTCCTTCTTAGCTTGTGTTTTCTGTGCTTGAACTTGTCTAGTCTCTTCTGGTACTTTTCTTTATCTCCTTCTCAGTTGTGTGTACTGTGCTTGAGCTTGTCTTTTCTCTTCTGTTGCTTTTCTTTACCTCCTTCTGAGCAAGTGTTTACTGTACTTGAACTTGTCTTGTCTCTTCTGGTGCTTTTCTTTTTCCTCTTTCTGAGCAAGGGTGTACTGTACTTGAGCTTGTCTTGTCTCTTCTGGTGCTTTTCTTTACCACATTCTCAGATGTGGGTACTGTACTTGAGCTTGTCTTGTCTCTTCTTTTGCTTTTCTTTACCTCCTTCTAAGCATGTGTGTACTGTATTTTAGCTTGCCTAGTCTCTTCTGGTGCTTTTCTTTACCTCCTTGTGAGCTAGTGTGTACTGTGCTTCAGCTTGTCTTCTCTCTTGTGGTGCTTTTCTTTACCTTCTTCTCAGCTTGTGTATACAGTGCTAGAGCTCGTCTTGTCTCTTCTCGTGCTTTTCTTTACCTCCTTCTCAGTTGTGCGTACTATGCTTCAGCTTGTCTTGTCTGTTCTGGTGTTTTTCTTTACCTCCGTCTCAGCTAGTCTGTACTGAGCGTGAGCTTGTCTAGTCTCTACTGTTGCTTTTCTTTTCCACCTTCTGAGTTAGTGTATACTGTGCTCGAACTTGTCTCATCTCTTGTTGTGCTTTCCTTTTTCTACTTCTCAACTTGTGTGTTCTGTGCTTGAACTTGTCTAGTCTCTTCTGGTGTTTTTCTTTACCTCCTTCTCATGTACTGTGCTTGAGCTTGTCTTGTCTCTTCTATTGCTTTTGTTTACCTCCTTCTGATCACGTGTGTACTGTACTTGAGCTTGTTTTGTCTCTTCTGGTTTTTTTACCTCCTTCTCATGTACTGTGCTTGAGCTTGTCTTGTCTCTTCTGGTAATTTTCTTTACCTTCTTCTGATCTAGTGTGTACTGTGCTTCAGCTTGTCTTGTCTCTTCTGGTGCTTTTCTTTACCTCCTTCTCAGCTTGTGTATACTGTGCTTGAGCTCGTCTAGTCGCTTCTGGTGCTTTTTCTTTATCTCCTTCTGAGCTAGTATATACTGTGGTTGAGCTTGTCTTGTGCCTTCTGGTGCTTTTCTTTACCTCTTACTCAGCTAGTGTGTACTGTGCTTGATCTTGTCAAATCTCTTCTGGTGCTTTTCTTTACCTCCTTCTCAGTTGTGCACACTGTGCTTGACCTTGTCTTGTCTCTTCTGGTGTTTTTATTTACCACCTTCTCAGCTAGTCTGTACTGAGCTTGAGCTTGTCTATTCTCTACTGGTGCTTTTCTTTTCCTCCTTCTGAGTTAGTGTATACTGTGCTCGAGCTTGTCTCATCTCTTGTTGTGCTTTCCTTTTCCTACTTCTCAGCTTGTGTGTTCTGTGCTTGAACTTGACTAGTCTCTTCTGGTGCTTTTCTTTACCTCCTTCTCAGCTGGCGTGTACTGTGCTTGAGCTTGTCTTGTCTCTTCTGGTGTTTTTATTTACCACCTTCTCAACTAGAGTGTACTGAGCTTGAGCTTGTCTGGTCTCTTCTGGTGCTTTTCTTTTCCTCCTTATGAGTTAGTGTGTAATGTGCTCGAGCTTGTCTAATCTCTTGTGGTGCTCTCCTTTTCCACCTTCTCGGCTTGTGTGTTCTGTGCTTGAGCTTGTCTTGTCTCTTCTTGTGTTTTTGATTACCTCTTTACCGCTTTCTGAGCTAGTGTGTACTGTGCTTGAACTTGTCTAGTCTCTTCTGGTGTTTTTCTTCACCTCCTTCTCAGCTTGTGTGTACTGTGCTTGAGCTGGTCTTGTCTCTTCTGGTGTTTTTCTTTACCTCTTTACCTCTTTCTGAGCTAGTGTGTGCAGTGCATGAACTTGTCTAATCTCTTCTCGTGCTTTTCTTTACCTCCTTCTCAGTTTGAATGTACTGTGCTTGAGCTTGTCTTGTCTCTCCGGGTGTTTTTCTTTACCTCTTTACCTCTTTCTGAGCTAGTGTGTACAGTGCTTTAACTTGTCTAGACTCTTCTGGTGCTTTACTTTACCTCCTTTTCAGTTGTGTGTACTGTGCTTGAGTTTGTCTTGTCTCCTCTGGAGCTTTTCTTTACCTCCTTCTGAGCAAGCGTGTACTGTACTTGAACTTGTCTAGTCCCTTCTCGTGCTTTTCTTTACCTCTTTCTCAGCTTGTGTCTACTGTGCTTGAACTTGTCTTGTCTCTTCCAGTGTTTTTGTTTACCTCCTTCTCAGCTTGTGTGTACTGTGCTTGAGCTTGTCTTGTCTCTTCTGGTGTTTTTGTTTACCTCTTTACCTCTTTCTGAGCTAGAGTGTACTGTGCTTGAAATTGTCTAGTCTCTTCTGGTGTTTTTCTTTTCCTCCTTCTCAGCTTGTGTGTACTGTGCTTGAGCTTGTCTTGTCTCTTCTGGTGTTTTTCTTTACCTATTTACCTCTTTCTGAGCTAGTGTGTGCAGTGGATGAACTTGTCTAATCTCTTCTCGTGCTATTCTTTACCTCCATCTCAGCTTGAATGTACTGTGCTTGAGCTTGTCTTGTTTCTTCTGTTGTTTTTCTTTACCTCTTTACCTCTTTCTGAGCTAGTGTGTACAGTGCTTGAACTTGTCTAGACTCTTCTGGTGCTTTTATTTACCTCCTTCTCAGTTGTGTGTACTGTGCTTGAATTTTTCTTGTCTCCTCTGGAGCTTTCCTATACCTCCTTCTGAGCAAGTGTGTACTGTAATTGAACTTGTCTAGTCTCTTCTCGTGCTTTTCTTTACCTCCTTCTCCGCTTGTATTTACTGTACTTGAGCTTGTCTTGTCTCTTCTGGTGTTTTTCTTTACCTCTTTACCTCTTTCTGTGATAGTGTGTACAGTGCTTGAACTTGTCTAGTCTCTTCTGATGCTTTTCTTTACCTCCTTCTCTGTTGTGCGTACTGTGCTTGAGCTTGTCTTTTTTTTCTGATGCTTTTCTTTACCTCCTTCTGAGCAAGTGTGTACTGTACTTGAACTTGTATAGTCTCTTCTGTTGCTTTTCTTTACCTCCTTCACAGCTTGTGTGTAATGTGCTTGAGCTTGCCTTGTCTCTTTCGGTGTTTTTCTTTACCTTCTTCTCAGCTTGTGTGTACTGTGCTTGAGCTTGTCTTGTCTCTTCTGGTGCTTTTCTTTACCTCCATCTGAGCAAGTGTGTACTGTACTTGAACTTGTCTAGTCTCTTCTGGTGCTTTTGTTTACCTCCTTCTCAGCATATTTTTAATGTGCTTGAGCTTGTCTTTTCTCTTCCGGTGCTTTTCTTTACCTACTTTTCAGATGTGTGTACTGTGCTTAAGGTTGTCTTATCTCTTCTGGTGCTTTTCTTTACCTCCTTCTGAGCAAGTGTGTACTGTACTTGAGCTTGTCTTGTCTCTTGTGGTGTTTTTCTTTACCTCCTTCTGAACTAGTGTGTACTGAGCTTCAACTTGTCTAGTCTCTTCTGATGCTTTTATTTTCCTCCTTCTGAGCTAGTGTGTACTGTGCTTGAGCTTCTCTAATCTCTTCTGGTGCTTTTCTTTACCTCTTTCTCAGTTGTGTTTTCTGTGCTTGAGTTTGTCTAGTCTCTTCTGGTGCTTTTCTTTTCCTTCTTCTCAGCATGTGTTTTGTGTGCTTGAACTTGTCTAGTCTCTTCCGGTGTTTTTGTTTACCTCCTTCTCAGCTTGTGTGTACTGTGCTTGAGCTTGTCTTGTCTCTTGTGGTGTTTTTTTTACCTCCTTCTCAGGTACTGTGTTTGAGCTTGTCTTTTCTCTTCTGGTAATTTTCTTTACCTACTTCTGAGCTAGTGTGTACTGTTCTTCAGCTTGTCTTATCTCTTCTGGTGCTTTTCTTTACCTACTTCTCAGCTTGTGTATACTGTGCTTGAGCTCATCTTGTCCCTTCTTGTGCTTTTATTTACCTCCTTCTGAGCTAGTGTGTACTGAGGTGGAGCTTGTCTTGTGTCTTTTGGTACTTTTCTTTACCTCTTTCTCAGCTAGTGTGTACTGTGCTTGAACTTGTCAAGTTTCTTCTGATGCTTTTATTTACCTTTTTCTCAGTTGTGCGTACTACGCTTCAGCTTGTCTTGTCTCTTCTGGTGTTTTTCTTTACCTCCTTCTCAGCATGTTTGTACTGTGCTTGAGCTTCTCTAATCTCTTCTGGTGCTTTTCGTTACCTCCTTCTCAGCTTGTGTGTACTGTGCTTGAGCTTGTCTTATCTCTTCTGATGTTTTTCTTTACCTCCTTGTCATGTACTGTGCTTGAGCTTGTCTTGTCTCCTCTGGTGCTTTTCTTTACCTCCTTCTGATCAAGTGTGTACTGTACTTGAGCTGGTCTTGTCTCTTCTGGTGTTTTTCTTGACCTCCTTCTCATGTACTGTGCTTGAGTTTGTCTTGTCTCTTCTGGTAATTTAATTTACCTCCTTCTCAGTTGTGCGAACTGTGCTTAAGCTTGTCTTATCTCTTCTGGCGCTTTTCTTTACCTCCTTCTGAGCATATATGTACTGTACTTGAGCTTGTTTTGTCTCTTCTGGTGTTTTTCTTTACCTCCTTCTGAGGTAGTGTATACTGAGCTTGAGCTTGTCTAGTCTCTTCTGGTGCTTTTGTTTCCTCCTTCTGAGCTAGTGTGTACTGTGCTTGAGCTTGTCTAGTCTCTTCTTTTGCTTTTCGTTATGTCCTTCACAGTTGTGTGTACTGTGCTTGAGTTTGTCTAGTCTCTTCTGGTGCTTTTCTTTTCCTCCTTCTCAGCTTGTGTCTACTGTGCTTGAACTTGTCTTGTCTCTTCCAGTGTTTTTGTTTACCTCCTTCTCAGCTTGTGTGTACTGTGCTTGAGCTTGTCTTGTCTCTTCTGGTGTTTTTGTTTACCTCTTTACCTCTTTCTGAGCTAGAGTGTACTGTGCTTGAAATTGTCTAGTCTCTTCTGGTGTTTTTCTTTTCCTCCTTCTCAGCTTGTGTGTACTGTTCTTGAGCTTGTCTTGTCTCTTCTGGTGTTTTTCTTTACCTATTTACCTCTTTCTGAGCTAGGGTGTGCAGTGGATGAACTTGTCTAATCTCTTCTCGTGCTTTTATTTACCTCCTTCTCAGTTGTGTGTACTGTGCTTGAATTTTTCTTGTCTCCTCTGGAGCTTTCCTATACCTCCTTCTGAGCAAGTGTGTACTGTAATTGAACTTGTCTAGTCTCTTCTCGTGCTTTTCTTTACCTCCTTCTCCGCTTGTATTTACTGTACTTGAGCTTGTCTTGTCTCTTCTGGTGTTTTTCTTTACCTCTTTACCTCTTTCTGTGATAGTGTGTACAGTGCTTGAACTTGTCTAGTCTCTTCTGATGCTTTTCTTTACCTCCTTCTCTGTTGTGCGTACTGTGCTTGAGCTTGTCTTTTTTTTCTGATGCTTTTCTTTACCTCCTTCTGAGCAAGTGTGTACTGTACTTGAACTTGTATAGTCTCTTCTGTTGCTTTTCTTTACCTCCTTCACAGCTTGTGTGTAATGTGCTTGAGCTTGCCTTGTCTCTTTCGGTGTTTTTCTTTACCTTCTTCTCAGCTTGTGTGTAGTGTGCTTGAGCTTGTCTTGTCTCTTCTGGTGCTTTTCTTTACCTCCATCTGAGCAAGTGTGTACTGTACTTGAACTTGTCTAGTCTCTTCTGGTGCTTTTGTTTACCTCCTTCTCAGCATATTTTTAATGTGCTTGAGCTTGTCTTTTCTCTTCCGGTGCTTTTCTTTACCTACTTTTCAGATGTGTGTACTGTGCTTAAGGTTGTCTTATCTCTTCTGGTGCTTTTCTTTACCTCCTTCTGAGCAAGTGTGTACTGTACTTGAGCTTGTCTTGTCTCTTGTGGTGTTTTTCTTTACCTCCTTCTGAACTAGTGTGTACTGAGCTTCAACTTGTCTAGTCTCTTCTGATGCTTTTATTTTCCTCCTTCTGAGCTAGTGTGTACTGTGCTTGAGCTTCTCTAATCTCTTCTGGTGCTTTTCTTTACCTCTTTCTCAGTTGTGTTTTCTGTGCTTGAGTTTGTCTAGTCTCTTCTGGTGCTTTTCTTTTCCTTCTTCTCAGCATGTGTTTTGTGTGCTTGAACTTGTCTAGTCTCTTCCGGTGTTTTTGTTTACCTCCTTCTCAGCTTGTGTGTACTGTGCTTGAGCTTGTCTTGTCTCTTGTGGTGTTTTTTTTACCTCCTTCTCATGTACTGTGCTTGAACTTGTCTTGTCTCTTCTGCTGTTTTTCTTTACCTCCTTCTCAGGTACTGTGTTTGAGCTTGTCTTTTCTCTTCTGGTAATTTTCTTTACCTACTTCTGAGCTAGTGTGTACTGTTCTTCAGCTTGTTTTATCTCTTCTGGTGCTTTTCTTTACCTCCTTCTCAGCTTGTGTATACTGTGCTTGATCTCATCTTGTCCCTTCTTGTGCTTTTTTTTACCTCCTTCTGAGCTAGTGTGTACTGAGGTTGAGCTTGTCTTGTGTCTTTTGGTACTTTTCTTTACCTCTTTCTCAGCTAGTGTGTACTGTGCTTGAACTTGTCAAGTTTCTTCTGATGCTTTTATTTACCTTTTTCTCAGTTGTGCGTACTGCGCTTCAGCTTGTCTTGTCTCTTCTGGTGTTTTTCTTTACCTCCTTCTCAGCATGTTTGTACTGTGCTTGAGCTTCTCTAATCTCTTCTGGTGCTTTTCGTTACCTCCTTCTCAGCTTGTGTGTACTGTGCTTGAGCTTGTCTTATCTCTTCTGATGTTTTTCTTTACCTCCTTGTCATGTACTGTGCTTGAGCTTGTCTTGTCTCCTCTGGTGCTTTTCTTTACCTCCTTCTGATCAAGTGTGTACTGTACTTGAGCTGGTCTTGTCTCTTCTGGTGTTTTTCTTGACCTCCTTCTCATGTACTGTGCTTGAGTTTGTCTTGTCTCTTCTGGTAATTTAATTTACCTCCTTCTCAGTTGTGCGAACTGTGCTTAAGCTTGTCTTATCTCTTCTGGCGCTTTTCTTTACCTCCTTCTGAGCATATATGTACTGTACTTGAGCTTGTTTTGTCTCTTCTGGTGTTTTTCTTTACCTCCTTCTGAGGTAGTGTATACTGAGCTTGAGCTTGTCTAGTCTCTTCTGGTGCTTTTGTTTCCTCCTTCTGAGCTAGTGTGTACTGTGCTTGAGCTTGTCTAGTCTCTTCTTGTGCTTTTCGTTATGTCCTTCACAGTTGTGTGTACTGTGCTTGAGTTTGTGTAGTCTCTTCTGGTGCTTTTCTTTTCCTCCTTCTCAGCTTGTGTTTTCTGTGCTTGAACTTGACTAGTCTCTTCTGGTGCTTTTCTTCATCTCCTTCTCAGTTGTGTGTACTGTGCTTGAGCTTGTCTTTTCTCTTCTGGTGCTTTTTTTTACCTCCTTCTGAACAAGTGTTTACTGTACTTGAACTTGTCTAGTCTCTTCTGGTGTTTTTCTTTTCCTCCTTCTCAGCTTGTGTTTTCTGTGCTTGAACTTGTCTAGTCTCTTCTGGTACTTTTCTTTATCTCCTTCTCAGTTGTGTGTACTGTGCTTGAGCTTGTCTTTTCTCTTCTGTTGCTTTTCTTTACCTCCTTCTGAGCAAGTGTTTACTGTACTTGAACTTGTCTTGTCTCTTCTGGTGCTTTTCTTTTTCCTCTTTCTGAGCAAGGGTGTACTGTACTTGAGCTTGTCTTGTCTCTTCTGGTGTTTTTCTTTACCTCCTTCTCAGCTTGTGCGTACTGTGCTTGAGCCTGTCTTGTCTCTTCTGGTGTTTTTCTTTACCTCTTTACCTCTTTCTGAGCTAGTGTGTACTGTGCTGGAACTTGTCTAGTCTCTTCTGGTGCTTTTCTTTACCACATTCTCAGATGTGGGTACTGTACTTGAGCTTGTCTTGTCTCTTCTTTTGCTTTTCTTTACCTCCTTCTAAGCATGTGTGTACTGTATTTTAGCTTGCCTAGTCTCTTCTGGTGCTTTTCTTTACCTCCTTGTGAGCTAGTGTGTACTGTGCTTCAGCTTGTCTTCTCTCTTGTGGTGCTTTTCTTTACCTTCTTCTCAGCTTGTGTATACAGTGCTAGAGCTCGTCTTGTCTCTTCTCGTGCTTTTCTTTACCTCCTTCTCAGTTGTGCGTACTATGCTTCAGCTTGTCTTGTCTGTTCTGGTGTTTTTCTTTACCTCCGTCTCAGCTAGTCTGTACTGAGCGTGAGCTTGTCTAGTCTCTACTGGTGCTTTTCTTTTCCACCTTCTGAGTTAGTGTATACTGTGCTCGAACTTGTCTCATCTCTTGTTGTGCTTTCCTTTTTCTTCTTCTCAACTTGTGTGTTCTGTGCTTGAACTTGTCTAGTCTCTTCTGGTGTTTTTCTTTACCTCCTTCTCATGTACTGTGCTTGAGCTTGTCTTGTCTCTTCTATTGCTTTTGTTTACCTCCTTCTGATCACGTGTGTACTGTACTTGAGCTTGTTTTGTCTCTTCTGTTTTTTTTACCTCCTTCTCATGTACTGTGCTTGAGCTTGTCTTGTCTCTTCTGGTAATTTTCTTTACCTTCTTCTGATCTAGTGTGTACTGTGCTTCAGCTTGTCTTGTCTCTTCTGGTGCTTTTCTTTACCTCCTTCTCAGCTTGTGTATACTGTGCTTGAGCTCGTCTAGTCGCTTCTGGTGCTTTTTCTTTATCTCCTTCTGAGCTAGTATATACTGTGGTTGAGCTTGTCTTGTGCCTTCTGGTGCTTTTCTTTACCTCTTACTCAGCTAGTGTGTACTGTGCTTGATCTTGTCAAATCTCTTCTGGTGCTTTTCTTTACCTCCTTCTCAGTTGTGCACACTGTGCTTGACCTTGTCTTGTCTCTTCTGGTGTTTTTATTTACCACCTTCTCAGCTAGTCTGTACTGAGCTTGAGCTTGTCTAGTCTCTACTGGTGCTTTTCTTTTCCTCCTTCTGAGTTAGTGTATACTGTGCTCGAGCTTGTCTCATCTCTTGTTGTGCTTTACTTTTCCTACTTCTCAGCTTGTGTGTTCTGTGCTTGAACTTGACTAGTCTCTTCTGGTGCTTTTCTTTACCTCCTTCTCAGCTGGCGTGTACTGTGCTTGAGCTTGTCTTGTCTCTTCTGGTGTTTTTATTTACCACCTTCTCAACTAGAGTGTACTGAGCTTGAGCTTGTCTGGTCTCTTCTGGTGCTTTTCTTTTCCTCCTTATGAGTTAGTGTGTAATGTGCTCGAGCTTGTCTAATCTCTTGTGGTGCTTTCCTTTTCCACCTTCTCGGCTTGTGTGTTCTGTGCTTGAGCTTGTCTTGTCTCTTCTTGTGTTTTTTATTACCTCTTTACCGCTTTCTGAGCTAGTGTGTACTGTGCTTGAACTTGTCTAGTCTCTTCTGGTGTTTTTCTTCACCTCCTTCTCAGCTTGTGTGTACTGTGCTTGAGCTGGTCTTGTCTCTTCTGGTGTTTTTCTTTACCTCTTTACCTCTTTCTGAGCTAGTGTGTGCAGTGCATGAACTTGTCTAATCTCTTCTCGTGCTTTTCTTTACCTCCTTCTCAGTTTGAATGTACTGTGCTTGAGCTTGTCTTGTCTCTCCGGGTGTTTTTCTTTACCTCTTTACCTCTTTCTGAACTAGTGTGTACAGAGCTTTAACTTGTCTAGACTCTTCTGGTGCTTTACTTTACCTCCTTTTCAGTTGTGTGTACTGTGCTTGAGTTTGTCTTGTCTCCTCTGGAGCTTTTCTTTACCTCCTTCTGAGCAAGCGTGTACTGTACTTGAACTTGTCTAGTCCCTTCTCGTGCTTTTCTTTACCTCTTTCTCAGCTTGTATCTACTGTGCTTCAGCTTGTCTTGTCTCTTCTGGTGTTTTTCTTTACCTCTTTACCTCATTCTGTGCTAGTGTGTACAGTGCTTGAACTTGTCTAGTCTCTTCTGTTGCTTTTTTTTACCTCCTTCTCAGCTTGTGTGTACTGTGCTTCAGCTTGTCTTTTCTTTTCTGGTGCTTTTCTTTACCTCCTTCTCGGCTTGTGTGTACTGTGCTTGAACTTGTCTTGTCTCTTCCAGTGTTTTTCTTTACCTCCTTCTCAGCTTGTGTGTACTGTGCTTGAGCTTGTATTGTCTCTTCTGGTGTTTTTGTTTACCTCTTTTCCTCTTTCTGAGCTATTGTGTAAAGTGTTTGAGCTTGTCTTGTCTCCTCTGGTGCTTTTCTTTAACTCCTTTTGAGCAAGTGTGTACTGTACTTGAACTTGTCTAGTCTCTTCTGGTGCTTTTCTTTACCTCCATCTGAGCAAGTGTGTACTGTACTTGAACTTGTCTAGTCTCTTCTGGTGCTTTTGTTTACCTCCTTCTCAGCGTATATTTACTGTGCTTGAGCTTGTCTTGTCTCTTCCGGTGCTTTTCTTTACCTACTTTTCAGATGTGTGTACTGTGCTTAAGGTTGTCTTATCTCTTCTGGTGCTTTTCTTTACCTCCTTCTGAGCAAGTGTGTACTGTACTTGAGCTTGTCTTGTCTCTTATGGTGTTTTTCTTTACCTCCTTCTGAACTAGTGTGTACTGAGCTTCAACTTGTCTAGTCTCTTCTGGTGCTTTTCTTTACCTCCTTCTGAGCAAGCGTGTACTGTACTTGAACTTGTCTAGTCCCTTCTCGTGCTTTTCTTTACCTCTTTCTCAGCTTGTATCTACTGTGCTTGAACTTGTCTTGTCTCTTCCAGTGTTTTTCTTTACCTCCTTCTCAGCTTGTGTGTACTGTGCTTGAACTTGTATTGTCTCTTCTGGTGTTTTTGTTTACCTCTTTTCCTCTTTCTGAGCTATTGTGTAAAGTGTTTGAGCTTGTCTTGTCTCCTCTGGTGCTTTTCTTTAACTCCTTTTGAGCAAGTGTGTACTGTACTTGAACTTGTCTAGTCTCTTCTGGTGCTTTTCTTTACCTCCATCTGAGCAAGTGTGTACTGTACTTGAACTTGTCTAGTCTCTTCTGGTGCTTTTGTTTACCTCCTTCTCAGCATATATTTACTGTGCGTGAGCTTGTCTTGTCTCTTCCGGTGCTTTTCTTTACCTACTTTTCAGATGTGTGTACTGTGCTTAAGGTTGTCTTATCTCTTCTGGTGCTTTTCTTTACCTCCTTCTGAGCAAGTGTGTACTGTACTTGAGCTTGTCTTGTCTCTTATGGTGTTTTTCTTTACCTCCTTCTGAACTAGTGTGTACTGAGCTTCAACTTGTCTAGTCTCTTCTGGTGCTTTTCTTTACCTCCTTCTGAGCAAGCGTGTACTGTACTTGAACTTGTCTAGTCCCTTCTCGTGCTTTTCTTTACCTCTTTCTCAGCTTGTATCTACTGTGCTTGAACTTGTCTTGTCTCTTCCAGTGTTTTTGTTTACCTCCTTCTCAGCTTGTGTGTACTGTGCTTGAGCTTGTCTTGTCTCTTCTGGTGTTTTTGTTTACCTCTTTTCCTCTTTCTGAGCTATTGTGTAAAGTGTTTGAGCTTGTCTTGTCTCCTCTGGTGCTTTTCTTTAACTCCTTTTGAGCAAGTGTGTACTGTACTTGAACTTGTCTAGTCTCTTCTCGTGCTTTTCTTTACCTCCTTCTCAGCTTGCGTGTTCTGTGCTTGAGCTTGTCTTGTCTCTTCTGGTGTTTTTGTTTACCTCTTTACCTCTTTCTGAGCTAGAGTGTACTGTGCTTGAAATTGTCTAGTCTCTTCTAGTGTTTTTCTTTTCCTCCTTCTCAGCTTGTGTGTACTGTGCTTGAGCTTGTCTTGTCTCTTCTGGTGTTTTTCTTTACCTATTTACCTCTTTCTGAGCTAGTGTGTGCAGTGGATGAACTTGTCTAATCTCTTCTCGTGCTATTCTTTACCTCCATCTCAGCTTGAATGTACTGTGCTTGAGCTTGTCTTGTCTCTTCTGGTGTTTTTCTTTACCTATTTACCTCTTTCTGAGCTAGTGTGTACAGTGCTTGAACTTGTCTAGACTCTTCTGGTGCTTTTCTTTACCTCCTTCTCCGCTTGTATTTACTGTACTTGAGCTTGTCTTGTCTCTTCTGGTGTTTTTCTTTACCTCTTTACCTCTTTCTGTGATAGTGTGTACATTGCTTGAACTTGTCTAGTCTCTTCTGATGCTTTTCTTTACCTCCTTCTCTGTTGTGCGTACTGTGCTTGAGCTTGTCTTTTCTTTTCTGGTGCTTTTCTTTACCTCCTTCTGAGCAAGTGTGTACTGTACTTGAACTTGTATAGTCTCTTCTGTTGCTTTTCTTTACCTCCTTCACAGCTTGTGTGTAATGTGCTTGAGCTTGCCTTGTCTCTTTCGGTGTTTTTCTTTACCTTCTTCTCAGCTTGTGTGTACTGTGCTTGAGCTTGTCTTGTCTCTTCTGGTGCTTTTCTTTACCTCCATCTGAGCAAGTGTGTACTGTACTTGAACTTGTCTAGTCTCTTCTGGTGCTTTTGTTTACCTCCTTCTCAGCATATTTTTACTGTGCTTGAGCTTGTCTTGTCTCTTCCGGTGCTTTTCTTTACCTACTTTTCAGATGTGTGTACTGTGCTTAAGGTTGTTTTATCTCTTCTGGTGCTTTTCTTTACCTCCTTCTGAGCAAGAGTGTACTGTACTTGAGCTTGTCTCTTATTGTGTTTTTCTTTACCTCCTTCTGAACTAGTGTGTACTGAGCTTCAACTTGTCTAGTCTCTTCTGATGCTTTTATTTTCCTCCTTCTGAGCTAGTGTGTACTGTGCTTGAGCTTCTCTAATCTCTTCTGGTGCTTTTCTTTACCTCTTTCTCAGTTGTGTTTTCTGTGCTTGAGTTTGTCTAGTCTCTTCTGGTGCTTTTCTTTTCCTTCTTCTCAGCATGTGTTTTGTGTGCTTGAACTTGTCTAGTCTCTTCCGGTGTTTTTGTTTACCTCCTTCTCAGCTTGTGTGTACTGTGCTTGAGCTTGTCTTGTCTCTTGTGGTGTTTTTTTTACCTCCTTCTCATGTACTGTGCTTGAACTTGTCTTGTCTCTTCTGCTGTTTTTCTTTACCTCCTTCACAGGTACTGTGTTTGAGCTTGTCTTTTCTCTTCTGGTAATTTTCTTTACCTACTTCTGAGCTAGTGTGTACTGTTCTTCAGCTTGTCTTATCTCTTCTGGTGCTTTTCTTGACCTCCTTCTCAGCTTGTGTATACTGTGCTTGAGCTCATCTTGTCCCTTCTTGTGCTTTTTTTTACCTCCTTCTGAGCTAGTGTGTACTGAGGTTGAGCTTGTCTTGTGTCTTTTGGTACTTTTCTTTACCTCTTTCTCAGCTAGTGTGTACTGTGCCTGAACTTGTCAAGTGTCTTCTGATGCTTTTATTTACCTTTTTCTCAGTTGTGTGTACTGCGCTTCAGCTTGTCTTGTCTCTTCTGGTGTTTTTCTTTACCTCCTTCTCAGCATGTTTGTACTGTGCTTGAGCTTCTCTAATCTCTTCTGGTGCTTTTCGTTACCTCCTTCTCAGCTTGTGTGTACTGTGCTTGAGCTTGTCTTATCTCTTCTGATGTTTTTCTTTACCTCCTTGTCATGTACTGTGCTTGAGCTTGTCTTGTCTCCTCTGGTGCTTTTCTTTACCTCCTTCTGATCAAGTGTGTACTGTACTTGAGCTGGTCTTGTCTCTTCTGGTGTTTTTCTTGACCTCCTTCTCATGTACTGTGCTTGAGTTTGTCTTGTCTCTTCTGGTAATTTAATTTACCTCCTTCTCAGTTGTGCGAACTGTGCTTAAGCTTGTCTTATCTCTTCTGGCGTTTTTCTTTACCTCCTTCTGAGCATATATGTACTGTACTTGAGCTTGTTTTGTCTCTTCTGGTGTTTTTCTTTACCTCCTTCTGAGCTAGTGTATACTGAGCTTGAGCTTGTCTAATTTCTTCTGGTGCTTTTTTTCCTCCTTCTGAGCTAGTGTGTACTGTGCTTGAGCTTGTCTAGTCTCTTCTTGTGCTTTTCGTTATGTCCTTCACAGTTGTGTGTACTGTGCTTGAGTTTGTCTAGTCTCTTCTGGTGCTTTTCTTTTCCTCCTTCTCAGCTTGTGTTTTCTGTGCTTGAACTTGACTAGTCTCTTCTGGTGCTTTTCTTCATCTCCTTCTCAGTTGTGTGTACTGTGCTTGAGCTTGTCTTTTCTCTTCTGGTGCTTTTTTTTACCTCCTTCTGAACAAGTGTTTACTGTACTTGAACTTGTCTAGTCTCTTCTTGTGTTTTTCTTTTCCTCCTTCTCAGCTTGTGTTTTCTGTGCTTGAACTTGTCTAGTCTCTTCTGGTACTTTTCTTTATCTCCTTCTCAGTTGTGTGTACTGTGCTTGAGCTTGTCTTTTCTCTTCTGTTGCTTTTCTTTACCTCCTTCTGAGCAAGTGTTTACTGTACTTGAACTTGTCTTGTCTCTTCTGGTGCTTTTCTTTTTCCTCTTTCTGAGCAAGGGTGTACTGTACTTGAGCTTGTCTTGTCTCTTCTGGTGTTTTTCTTTACCTCCTTCTCAGCTTGTGCGTACTGTGCTTGAGCCTGTCTTGTCTCTTCTGGTGTTTTTCTTTACCTCTTTACCTCTTTCTGAGCTAGTGTGTACTGTGCTTGAACTTGTCTAGTCTCTTCTGGTGCTTTTCTTTACCACATTCTCAGATGTGGGTACTGTACTTGAGCTTGTCTTGTCTCTTCTTTTGCTTTTCTTTACCTCCTTCTAAGCATGTGTGTACTGTATTTTAGCTTGCCTAGTCTCTTCTGGTGCTTTTCTTTACCTCCTTGTGAGCTAGTGTGTACTGTGCTTCAGCTTGTCTTCTCTCTTGTGGTGCTTTTCTTTACCTTCTTCTCAGCTTGTGTATACAGTGCTAGAGCTCGTCTTGTCTCTTCTCGTGCTTTTCTTTACCTCCTTCCAGTTGTGCGTACTATGCTTCAGCTTGTCTTGTCTGTTCTGGTGTTTTTCTTTACCTCCGTCTCAGCTAGTCTGTACTGAGCGTGAGCTTGTTTAGTCTCTACTGGTGCTTTTCTTTTCCTCCTTCTGAGTTAGTGTATACTGTGCTCGAGCTTGTCTCATCTCTTGTTGTGCTTTCCTTTTTCTACTTCTCAACTTGTGTGTTCTGTGCTTGAACTTGTCTAGTCTCTTCTGGTGTTTTTCTTTACCTCCTTCTCATGTACTGTGCTTGAGCTTGTCTTGTCTCTTCTATTGCTTTTGTTTACCTCCTTCTGATCACGTGTGTACTGTACTTGAGCTTGTTTTGTCTCTTCTGGTTTTTTTTACCTCCTTCTCATGTACTGTGCTTGAGCTTGTCTTGTCTCTTCTGGTAATTTTCTTTACCTTCTTCTGATCTAGTGTGTACTGTGCTTCAGCTTGTCTTGTCTCTTCTGGTGCTTTTCTTTACCTCCTTCTCAGCTTGTGTATACTGTGCTTGAGCTCGTCTAGTCGCTTCTGGTGCTTTTTCTTTATCTCCTTCTGAGCTAATATATACTGTGGTTGAGCTTGTCTTGTGCCTTCTGGTGCTTTTCTTTACCTCTTACTCAGCTAGTGTGTACTGTGCTTGATCTTGTCAAATCTCTTCTGGTGCTTTTCTTTACCTCCTTCTCAGTTGTGCACACTGTGCTTGACCTTGTCTTGTCTCTTCTGGTGTTTTTATTTACCACCTTCTCAGCTAGTCTGTACTGAGCTTGAGCTTGTCAAGTCTCTACTGGTGCTTTTCTTTTCCTCCTTCTGAGTTAGTGTATACTGTGCTCGAGCTTGTCTCATCTCTTGTTGTGCTTTCCTTTTCCTACTTCTCAGCTTGTGTGTTCTGCGCTTGAACTTGACTAGTCTCTTCTGGTGCTTTTCTTTACCTCCTTCTCAGCTGGCGTGTACTGTGCTTGAGCTTGTCTTGTCTCTTCTGGTGTTTTTATTTACCACCTTCTCAACTAGAGTGTACTGAGCTTGAGCTTGTCTGGTCTCTTCTGGTGCTTTTCTTTTCCTCCTTCTCAGCTTGTGTGTACTGTGCTTGAGCTTGTCTTGTCTCTTCTGGTGTTTTTCTTTACCTATTTACCTCTTTCTGAGCTAGTGTGTGCAGTGGATGAACTTGTCTAATCTCTTCTCGTGCTATTCTTTACCTCCATCTCAGCTTGAATGTACTGTGCTTGAGCTTGTCTTGTTTCTTCTGTTGTTTTTCTTTACCTCTTTACCTCTTTCTGAGCTAGTGTGTACAGTGCTTGAACTTGTCTAGACTCTTCTGGTGCTTTTATTTACCTCCTTCTCAGTTGTGTGTACTGTGCTTGAATTTTTCTTGTCTCCTCTGGAGCTTTCCTATACCTCCTTCTGAGCAAGTGTGTACTGTAATTGAACTTGT
This sequence comes from Paraescarpia echinospica, assembly GCA_020002185.1. Lineage (NCBI taxonomy): Eukaryota > Metazoa > Annelida > Polychaeta > Sabellida > Siboglinidae > Paraescarpia > Paraescarpia echinospica. The sequence continues at coordinate 137,880 of JAHLWY010006345.1, read as the reverse complement.
CTAGTCTCTTCTTGTGCTTTTCTTTACCTCCTTCTCCGCTTGTATTTACTGTACTTGAGCTTGTCTTGTCTCTTCTGGTGTTTTTCTTTACCTCTTTGCCTCTTTCTGTGATAGTGTGTACAGTGCTTGAACTTGTCTAGTCTCTTCTGTTGCTTTTCTTTACCTCCTTCTCTGTTGTGCGTACTGTGCTTGAGCTTGTCTTTTCTTTTCTGGTGCTTTTCTTTACCTCCTTCTGAACAAGTGTGTACTGTACTTGAACTTGTATAGTCTCTTCTGTTGCTTTTCTTTACCTCCTTCACAGCTTGTGTGTAATGTGCTTGAGCTTGCCTTGTCTCTTTCGGTGTTTTTCTTTACCTTCTTCTCAGCTTCTGTGTACTGTGCTTGAGCTTGTCTTGTCTCTTCTGGTGCTTTTCTTTACCTCCATCTGAGCAAGTGTGTACTGTACTTGAACTTGTCTAGTCACTTCTTGTGCTTTTGTTCACCTCCTTCTCAGCATATTTTTACTGTGCTTGAGCTTGTCTTGTCTCTTCCGGTGCTTTTCTTTACCTACTTTTCAGATGTGTGTATTGTGCTTAAGGTTGACTTATCTCTTCTGGTGCTTTTCTTTACCTCCTTCTGAGCAAGTGTGTACTGTACTTGAGCTTGTCTTGTCTCTTATGGTGTTTTTCTTTACCTCCTTCTGAACTAGTGTGTACTGAGCTTCAACTTGTCTAGTCTCTTCTGATGCTTTTATTTTCCTCCTTCTGAGCTAGTGTGTACTGTGCTTGAGCTTCTCTAATCTCTTCTGGTGCTTTTCTTTACCTCTTTCTCAGTTGTGTTTTCTGTGCTTGAGTTTGTCTAGTCTCTTCTGGTGCTTTTCTTTTCCTTCTTCTCAGCATGTGTTTTGTGTGCTTGAACTTGTCTAGTCTCTTCCGGTGTTTTTGTTTACCTCCTTCTCAGCTTGTGTGTACTGTGCTTGAGCTTGTCTTGTCTCTTGTGGTGTTTTTTTTACCTCCTTCTCATGTACTGTGCTTGAACTTGTCTTGTCTCTTCTGCTGTTTTTCTTTACCTCCTTCTCAGGTACTGTGTTTGAGCTTGTCTTTTCTCTTCTGGTAATTTTCTTTACCTACTTCTGAGCTAGTGTGTACTGTTCTTCAGCTTGTTTTATCTCTTCTGGTGCTTTTCTTTACCTCCTTCTCAGCTTGTGTATACTGTGCTTGATCTCATCTTGTCCCTTCTTGTGCTTTTTTTTACCTCCTTCTGAGCTAGTGTGTACTGAGGTTGAGCTTGTCTTGTGTCTTTTGGTACTTTTCTTTACCTCTTTCTCAGCTAGTGTGTACTGTGCTTGAACTTGTCAAGTTTCTTCTGATGCTTTTATTTACCTTTTTCTCAGTTGTGCGTACTGCGCTTCAGCTTGTCTTGTCTCTTCTGGTGTTTTTCTTTACCTCCTTCTCAGCATGTTCGTACTGTGCTTGAGCTTCTCTAATCTCTTCTGGTGCTTTTCGTTACCTCCTTCTCAGCATGTGTACTGTGCTTGAGCTTGTCTTATCTCTTCTGATGTTTTTCTTTACCTCCTTGTCATGTACTGTGCTTGAGCTTGTCTTGTCTCCTCTGGTGGTTTTCTTTACCTCCTTCTGATCAAGTGTGTACTGTACTTGAGCTGGTCTTGTCTCTTCTGGTGTTTTTCTTGACCTCCTTCTCATGTACTGTGCTTGAGTTTGTCTTGTCTCTTCTGGTAATTTAATTTACCTCCTTCTCAGTTGTGCGAACTGTGCTTTAGCTTGTCTTATCTCTTCTGGTGCTTTTCTTTACCTCCTTCTGAGCATATATGTAATGTACTTGAGCTTGTTTTGTCTCTTCTCGTGTTTTTCTTTACCTCCTTCTGAGCTAGTGTATACTGAGCTTGAGCTTGTCTAGTCTCTTCTGGTGCTTTTTTTCCTCCTTCTGAGCTAGTGTGTACTCTGCTTGAGCTTGTCTAGTCTCTTCTTGTGCTTTTCATTATGTCCTTCACAGTTGTGTGTACTGTGCTTGAGTTTGTCTAGTCTCTTCTGGTGCTTTTCTTTTCCTCCTTCTCAGCTTGTGTTTTCTGTGCTTGAACTTGACTAGTCTCTTCTGGTGCTTTTCTTCATCTCCTTCTCAGTTGTGTGTACTGTGCTTGAGCTTGTCTTTTCTCTTCTGGTGCTTTTTTTTACCTCCTTCTGAACAAGTGTTTACTGTACTTGAACTTGTCTTTTCTCTTCTGGTGTTTTTCTTTTCCTCCTTCTCAGCTTGTGTTTTCTGTGCTTGAACTTGTCCAGTCTCTTCTGGTACTTTTCTTTATCTCCTTCTCAGTTGTGTGTACTGTGCTTGAGCTTGTCTTTTCTCTTCTGTTGCTTTTCTTTACCTCCTTCTGAGCAAGTGTTTACTGTACTTGAACTTGTCTTGTCTTTTCTGGTGCTTTTCTTTTTCCTCTTTCTGAGCAAGGGTGTACTGTACTTGAGCTTGTCTTGTCTCTTCTGGTGTTTTTCTTTACCTCCTTCTCAGCTTGTGCGTACTGTGCTTGAGCCTGTCTTGTCTCTTCTGGTGTTTTTCTTTACCTCTTTACCTCTTTCTGAGCTAGTGTGTACTGTGCTTGAACTTGTCTAGTCTCTTCTGGTGCTTTTCTTTACCACATTCTCAGATGTGGGTACTGTACTTGAGCTTGTCTTGTCTCTTCTTTTGCTTTTCTTTACCTCCTTCTAAGCATGTGTGTACTGTATTTTAGCTTGCCTAGTCTCTTCTGGTGCTTTTCTTTACCTACTTGTGAGCTAGTGTGCACTTTGCTTCAGCTTGCCTTCTCTCTTGTGGTGCTTTTCTTTACCTTCTTCTCAGCTTGTGTATACAGTGCTAGAGCTCGCCTTGTCTCTTCTCGTGCTTTTCTTTACCTTCTTCTCAGTTGTGCGTACTATGCTTCAGCTTGTCTTGTCTGTTCTGGAGTTTTTCTTTACCTCCGTCTCAGCCAGTCTGTACTGAGCGTGAGCTTGTCTAGTCTCTACTGGTTCTTTCTTGTCCTCCTTCTGAGTTAGTGTATACTGTGCTCGAGCTTGTCTCATCTCTTGTTGTGCTTTCCTTTTCCTACTTCTCAACTTGTGTGTTCTGTGCTTGAACTTGTCTAGTCTCTTCTGGTCCTTTTCTTTACCTCCTTCTCAGCTAGCGTGTACTGTGCTTGAGCTTGTCTTGTCTCTTCCGGTGTTTTTCTTTACCTTCTTCTCAGCTAGCGTGTACTGTGCTTGAGCTTGTCTTGTCTCTTCCGGTGCTTTTCTTTACCTACTTCTCAGATGTGTGTACTCTGCTTAAGGTTGTCTTATCTCTTCTGGTGCTTTTCTTTACCTCCTTCTGAGCAAGTGTGTACAGTACTTGAGCTTGTTTTGTCTCTTCTGGTTTTTTTTTACCTCCTTCTCATGTACTGTGCTTGAGCTTGTCTTGTCTCTTCTGGTAATTTTCTTTACCTTCTTCTGATCTAGTGTGTACTGTGCTTCAGCTTGTCTCGTCTCTTCTGGTGCTTTTCTTTACCTCCTTCTCAGCTTGTGTATACTGTGCTTGATCTTGTCAAATCTCTTCTGGTGCTTTTCTTTACCTCCTTCTCAGTTGTGCACACTGTGCTTGACCTTGTCTTGTCTCTTCTGGTGTTTTTATTTACCACCTTCTCAGCTAGTCTGTACTGAGCTTGAGCTTTTCTAGTCTCTACTTATGCTTTTCTTTTCCTCCTTCTGAGTTAGTGTATACTGTGCTCGAGCTTGTCTCATCTCTTGTTGTGCTTTCCTTTTCCTACTTCTCAGCTTGTGTGTTCTGTGCTTGAACTTGTCTAGTCTCTTCTGGTGCTTTTCTTTACCTCCTTCTCAGCTGGCGTGTACTGTGCTTGAGCTTGTCTTGTCTCTTCTGGTGTTTTTCTTTACCACCTTCTCAACTAGTGTGTACTGAGCTTGAGCTTGTCTGGTCTCTTCTGGTGCTTTTCTTTTCCTCCTTATGAGTTAGTGTGTAATGTGCTCGAGCTTGTCTAATCTCTTGTGGTGCTTTACTTTTCCACCTTCTCGGCTTGTGTGTTCTGTGCTTGAGTTTGTCTTGTCTCTTCTTGTGTTTTTGATTACCTCTTTACCGCTTTCTGAGCTAGTGTGTACTGTGCTTGAACTTGTCTAGTCTCTTCTGGTGTTTTTCTTCACCTCCTTCTCAGCTTGTGTGTACTGTGCTTGAGCTGGTCTTGTCTCTTCTGGTGTTTTTCTTTACCTCTTTACCTCTTTCTGAGCTAGTGTGTGCAGTGCATGAACTTGTCTAATCTCTTCTCGTGCTTTTCTTTACCTCCTTCTCAGTTTGAATGTACTGTGCTTGAGCTTGTCTTGTCTCTCCGGGTGTTTTTCTTTACCTCTTTACCTCTTTCTGAGCTAGTGTGTACAGTGCTTTAACTTGTCTAGACTCTTCTGGTGCTTTACTTTACCTCCTTTTCAGTTGTGTGTACTGTGCTTGAGTTTGTCTTGTCTCCTCTGGAGCTTTTCTTTACCTCCTTCTGAGCAAGCGTGTACTGTACTTGAACTTGTCTAGTCCCTTCTCGTGCTTTTCTTTACCTCTTTCTCAGCTTGTATCTACTGTGCTTCAGCTTGTCTTGTCTCTTCTGGTGTTTTTCTTTACCTCTTTACCTCATTCTGTGCTAGTGTGTACAGTGCTTGAACTTGTCTAGTCTCTTCTGTTGCTTTTTTTTTACCTCCTTCTCAGCTTGTGTGTACTGTGCTTCAGCTTGTCTTTTCTTTTCTGGTGCTTTTCTTTACCTCCTTCTCGGCTTGTGTGTACTGTGCTTGAACTTGTCTTGTCTCTTCCCGTGTTTTTCTTTACCTCCTTCTCAGCTTGTGTGTACTGTGCTTGAGCTTGTATTGTCTCTTCTGGTGTTTTTGTTTACCTCTTTTCCTCTTTCTGAGCTATTGTGTAAAGTGTTTGAGCTTGTCTTGTCTCCTCTGGTGCTTTTCTTTAACTCCTTTTGAGCAAGTGTGTACTGTACTTGAACTTGTCTAGTCTCTTCTCGTGCTTTTCTTTACCTCCTTCTCAGCTTGGGTGTTCTGTGCTTGAGCTTGTCTTGTCTCTTCTGGTGTTTTTGTTTACCTCTTTACCTCTTTCTGAGCTAGAGTGTACTGTGCTTGAACTTGTCTAGTCTCTTCTGGTGTTTTTCTTTTCCTCCTTCTCAGCTTGTGTGTACTGTGCTTGAGCTTGTCTTGTCTCTTCTGGTGTTTTTCTTTACCTATTTACCTCTTTCTGAGCTAGTGTGTGCAGTGGATGAACTTGTATAATCTCTTCTCGTGCTATTCTTTACCTCCATCTCAGCTTGAATGTACTGTGCTTGAGCTTGTCTTGTTTCTTCTGTTTTTTTCTTTACCTCTTTACCTCTTTCTGAGCTAGTGTGTACAGTGCTTGAACTTGTCTAGACTCTTCTGGTGCTTTTATTTACCTCCTTCTCAGTTGTGTGTACTGTGCTTGAATTTTTCTTGTCTCCTCTGGAGCTTTCCTATACCTCCTTCTGAGCAAGTGTGTACTGTAATTGAACTTGTCTAGTCTATTCTCGTGCTTTTCTTTACCTCCTTCTCCGCTTGTATTTACTGTACTTGAGCCTCTCTTGTCTCTTCTGGTGTTTTTCTTTACCTCTTTACCTCTTTCTGTGATAGTGTGTACAGTGCTTGAACTTGTCTAGTCTCTTCTGATGCTTTTCTTTACCTCCTTCTCTGTTGTGCGTACTGTGCTTGAGCTTGTCTTTTCTTTTCTGGTGCTTTTCTTTACCTCCTTCTGAGCAAGTGTGTACTGTACTTGAACTTGTATAGTCTCTTCTGGTGTTTTTCTTTACCTTCTTCTCAGCTTGTGTGTACTGTGCTTGAGCTTGTCTTGTCTCTTCTGGTGCTTTTCTTTACCTCCATCTGAGCAAGTGTGTACTGTACTTGAACTTGTCTAGTCTCTTCTGGTGTTTTTCTTTACCTCCTTCTGAACTAGTGTGTACTGAGCTTCAACTTGTCTAGTCTCTTCTGATGCTTTTATTTTCCTCCTTCTGAGCTAGTGTGTACTGTGCTTGAGCTTCTCTAATCTCTTCTGGTGCTTTTCTTTACCTCTTTCTCAGTTGTTTTTTCTGTGCTTGAGTTTGTCTAGTCTCTTCTGGTGCTTTTCTTTTCCTTCTTCTCAGCATGTGTTTTGTGTGCTTGAACTTGTCTAGTCTCTTCTGGTGTTTTTGTTTACCTCCTTCTCAGCTTGTGTGTACTGTGCTTGAGCTTGTCTTGTCTCTTGTGGTGTTTTTTTTTACCTCCTTCTCATGTACTGTGCTTGAACTTGTCTTGTCTCTTCTGCTATTTTTCTTTACCTCCTTCTCAGGTACTGTGTTTGAGCTTGTCTTTTCTCTTCTGGTAATTTTCTTTATCTACTTCTGAGCTAGTGTGTACTGTTCTTCAGCTTGTCTTATCTCTTCTGGTGCTTTTCTTTACCTTCTTCTCAGCTTGTGTATACTGTGCTTGAGCTCATCTTGTCCCTACTTGTGCTTTTTTTTACCTCCTTCTGAGCTAGTGTGTACTGAGGTTGAGCTTGTCTTGTCTCTTCTGGTGTTTTTCTTTACCTCCTTCTCAGCATGTTTGTACTGTGCTTGAGCTTCTCTAAACTCTTCTGGTGCTTTTCGTTACCTCCTTCTCAGCTTGTGTGTACTGTGCTTGAGCTTGTCTTATCTCTTCTGATGTTTTTCTTTACCTCCTTGTCATGTACTGTGCTTGAGCTTGTCTTGTCTCCTCTGGTGCTTTTCTTTACCTCCTTCTGATCAAATGTGTACTGTACTTGAGCTGGTCTTGTCTCTTCTGGTGTTTTTCTTGACCTCCTTCTCATGTACTGTGCTTGAGTTTGTCTTGTCTTTTCTGGTAATTTAATTTACCTCCTTCTCAGTTGTGCGAACTGTGCTTATGCTTGTCTTATCTCTTCTGGTGCTTTTCTTTACCTCCTTCTGATCATATATGTACTGTATTTCAGCTTGTCTTGTCTCTTCTGGTGTTTTTCTTTACCTCCTTCTGAGCTAGTGTATACTGAGCTTGAGCTTGTCTAGTCTCTTCTGGTTCTTTTTTTTCCTCCTTCTGAGCTAGTGTGTACTGTGCTTGAGCTTGTCTGGTCTCATCTTGTGCTTTTCGTTATGTCCTTCACAGTTGTGTGTACTGTGCTTGAGTTTGTCTGGTCTCTTCTGGTGCTTATCTTTTCCTCCTTCTCAGCTTGTGTTTTCTGTGCTTGAACTTGACTAGTCTCTTCTGGTGCTTTTCTTCATCTCCTTCTCAGTTGTGTGTACTGTGCTTGAGCTTGTCTTTTCTCTTCTGGTGCTTTTTTGTACCTCCTTCTGAACAAGTGTTTACTGTACTTGAACTTGTCTAGTCTCTTCTGGTGTTTTTCTTTTCCTCCTTCTCAGCTTGTGTTTTCTGTGCTTGAACTTGTCTAGTCTCTTCTGGTACTTTTCTTTATCTCCTTCTCAGTTGTGTGTACTGTGCTTGAGCTTGTCTTTTCTCTTCTGTTGCTTTTCTTTACCTCCTTCTGAGCAAGTGTTTACTGTACTTGAACTTGTCTTGTCTCTTCTGGTGCTTTTCTTTTTCCTCTTTCTGAGCAAGGGTTTACTGTACTTGAGCTTGTCTTGTCTCTTCTGGTGTTTTTCTTTACCTCCTTCTCAGCTTGTGCGTACTGTGCTTGAGCCTGTCTTGTCTCTTCTGGTGTTTTTCTTTACCTCTTTACCTCTTTCTGAGCTAGTGTGTACTGTGCTTGAACTTGTCTAGTCTCTTCTGGTGCTTTTCTTTAACACATTCTCAGATATGGGTACTGTACTTGAGCTTGTCTTGTCTCTTCTGGTGCTTTTCTTTACCTCCTTCTAAGCATGTGTGTACTGTATTTTAGCTTGCCTAGTCTCTTCTGGTGCTTTTCTTTACCTCCTTGTGAGCTAGTGTGTACTGTGCTTCACCTTGTCTTCTCTCATGTGGTGCTTTTCTTTACCTTCTTCTCAGCTTGTGTATACAGTGCTAGAGCTCGTCTTGTCTCTTCTGGTGCTTTTCTTTACCTCCTTCTCAGTTGTGCGTACTATGCTTCAGCTTGTCTTGTCTGTTCTGGTGTTTTTCTTTACCTCCGTCTCAGCTAGTCTGTACTGAGCGTGAGCTTGTCTAGTCTCTACTGGTGCTTTTCTTTTCCTCCTTCTGAGTTAGTGTATACTGTGCTCGAGCTTGTCTCATCTCTTGTTGTGCTTTCCTTTTCCTACTTCTCAACGTGTGTGTTCTGTGCTTGAACATGTCTAGTCTCTTCTGGTCCTTTTCTTTACCTCCTTCTCAGCTAGCGTGTACTGTGCTTGAGCTTGTCTTGTCTCTTCCGGTGTTTTTCTTTACCTTCTTCTCAGCTAGCGTGTACTGTGCTTGAGCTTGTCTTGTCTCTTCCTGTGCTTTTGTTTACCTACTTCTCAGATGTGTGTACTCTGCTTAAGGTTGTCTTATCTCTTCTGGTGCTTTTCTTTACCTCCTTCTGAGCAAGTGTGTACTGTACTTGAGCTTGTCTTGTCTCTTCTGGTGTTTTTCTTTACCTCCTTCTGAGCAAGTGTGTTCTGAGCTTCAGCTTGTCTAGTCACTTCTGGTGCTTTTATTTTCCTCCTTCTGAGCTAATGTGTACTGTGCTTGAACTTCTCTAATCTCTTCTGGTGCTTTTCTTTACCTCTTTCTCAGTTGTGTGTTCTGTGCTTGAGTTTGTCTAGTCTCTTCTGGTGCTTTTCTTTCCCTCATTCTCAGCATGTGTGTTCTGTGCTTCAACTTGTCTAGTCTCTTCAGGTTTTTTTTCTTTACCTCCTTCTCAACTTGTGTGTACTGTGCTTGAACTTGTCTTGTCTCTTGTGGTGTTTTTTTTACCTCCTTCTCATGTACTGTGCTTGAACTTGTCTTGTCTCTTCTAGTGGTTTTCTTTACCTCCATCTGATCAAGTGTGTACTGTACTTGAGCTTGTCTTGTCTCTTGTGGTGTTTTTCTTTTCCTTCTTCTCAGGTACTGTGTTTGAGCTTGTCTTGCCTCTTCTGGTAATTTTCTTTACCTTCTTCTGATCTAGTGTGTACTGTGCTTCAGCTTGTCTCGTCTCTTCTGGTGCTTTTCTTTACCTCCTTCTCAGCTTGTGTATACTGTGCTTGAGCTCATCTAGTCGCTTCAGGTGCTTTTTCTTTATCTCCTTCTGAGCTAGTATATACTGTGGTTGAGCTTGTCTTTTGCCTTCTGGTGCTTTTCTTTACCTCTTACTCAGCTAGTGTGTACTGTGCTTGATCTTGTCAAATCTCTTCTGGTGCTTTTCTTTACCTCCTTCTCAGTTGTGCACACTGTGCTTGACCTTGTCTTGTCTCTTCTGGTGTTTTTATTTACCACCTTCTCAGCTAGTCTGTACTGAGCTTGAGCTTGTCTAGTCTCTACTGGTGCTTTTCTTTTCCTCCTTCTGAGTTAGTGTATACTGTGCTCGAGCTTGTCTCATCTCTTGTTGTGCTTTCCTTTTCCTACTTCTCAGCTTGTGTGTTCTGTGCTTGAACTTGTCTAGTCTCTTCTGGTGCTTTTCTTTACCTCCTTCTCAGCTGGCGTGTACTGTGCTTGAGCTTGTCTTGTCTCTTCTGGTGTTTTTATTTACCACCTTCTCAACTAGTGTGTACTGAGCTTGAGCTTGTCTGGTCTCTTCTGGTGCTTTTCTTTTCCTCCTTATGAGTTATTGTGTAATGTGCTCGAGCTTGTCTAATCTCTTGTGGTGCTTTCCTTTTCCACCTTCTCGGTTTGTGTGTTCTGTGCTTGAGCTTGTCTTGTCTCTTCTTGTGTTTTTGATTACCTCTTTACCGCTTTCTGAGCTAGTGTGTACTGTGCTTGAACTTGTCTAGTCTCTTCTGGTGTTTTTCTTCACCTCCTTCTCAGCTTGTGTGTACTGTGCTTGAGCTGGTCTTGTCTCTTCTGGTGTTTTTCTTTACCTCTTTACCTCTTTCTGAGCTAGTGTGTGCAGTGCGTGAACTTGTCTAATCTCTTCTCGTGCTTTTCTTTACCTCCTTCTCAGTTTGAATGTACTGTGCTTGAGCTTGTCTTGTCTCTCCGGGTGTTTTTCTTTACCTCTTTACCTCTTTCTGAGCTAGTGTGTACAGTGCTTTAACTTGTCTAGACTCATCTGGTGCTTTACTTTACCTCCTTTTCAGTTGTGTGTACTGTGCTTGAGTTTGTCTTGTCTCCTCTGGAGCTTTTCTTTACCTCCTTCTGAGCAAGCGTGTACTGTACTTGAACTTGTCTAGTCCCTTCTCGTGCTTTTCTTTACCTCTTTCTCAGCTTGTATCTACTGTGCTTCAGCTTGTCTTGTCTCTTCTGGTGTTTTTCTTTAACTCTTTACCTCATTCTGTGCTAGTGTGTACAGTGCTTGAACTTGTCTAGTCTCTTCTGTTGCTTTTTTTTTACCTCCTTCTCAGCTTGTGTGTACTGTGCTTCAGCTTGTCTTTTCTTTTCTGGTGCTTTTCTTTACCTCCTTCTCGGCTTGTGTGTACTGTGCTTGAACTTGTCTTGTCTCTTCCAGTGTTTTTCTTTACCTCCTTCTCAGCTTGTGTGTACTGTGCTTGAGCTTGTATTGTCTCTTCTGGTGTTTTTGTTTACCTCTTTTCCTCTTTCTGAGCTATTGTGTAAAGTGTTTGAGCTTGTCTTGTCTCCTCTGGTGCTTTTCTTTAACTCCTTTTGAGCAAGTGTGTACTGTACTTGAACTTGTCTAGTCTCTTCTCGTGCTTTTCGTTACCTCCTTCTCAGCTTGCGTGTTCTGTGCTTGAGCTTGTCTTGTCTCTTCTGGTGTTTTTGTTTACCTCTTTACCTCTTTCTGAGCTAGAGTGTACTGTGCTTGAACTTGTCTAGTCTCTTCTGGTGTTTTTCTTTTCCTCCTTCTCAGCTTGTGTGTACTGTGCTTGAGCTTGTCTTGTCTCTTCTGGTGTTTTTCTTTACCTATTTACCTCTTTCTGAGCTAGTGTGTGCAGTGGATGAACTTGTATAATCTCTTCTCGTGCTATTCTTTACCTCCATCTCAGCTTGAATGTACTGTGCTTGAGCTTGTCTTGTTTCTTCTGTTTTTTTCTTTACCTCTTTACCTCTTTCTGAGCTAGTGTGTACAGTGCTTGAACTTGTCTAGACTCTTCTGGTGCTTTTATTTACCTCCTTCTCAGTTGTGTGTACTGTGCTTGAATTTTTCTTGTCTCCTCTGGAGCTTTCCTATACCTCCTTCTGAGCAAGTGTGTACTGTAATTGAACTTGTCTAGTCTATTCTCGTGCTTTTCTTTACCTCCTTCTCCGCTTGTATTTACTGTACTTGAGCCTGTCTTGTCTCTTCTGGTGTTTTTCTTTACCTCTTTACCTCTTTCTGTGATAGTGTGTACAGTGCTTGAACTTGTCTAGTCTCTTCTGATGCTTTTCTTTAACTCCTTCTCTGTTGTGCGTACTGTGCTTGAGCTTGTCTTTTCTTTTCTGTTGCTTTTCTTTACCTCCTTCTGAGCAAGTGTGTAGTGTACTTGAACTTGTATAGTCTCTTCTGGTGCTTTTCTTTACGTCCTTCACAGCTTGTGTGTAATATGCTTGAGCTTGCCTTGTCTCTTTCGGTGTTTTTCTTTACCTTCTTCTCTGCTTGTGTGTACTGTGCTTGAGCTTGTCTTGTCTCTTCTGGTGCTTTTCTTTACCTCCATCTGAGCAAGTGTGTACTGTACTTGAACTTGTCTAGTCTCTTCTGATGCTTTTATTTTCCTCCTTCTGGGCTAGTGTGTACTGTGCTTGAGCTTCTCTAATCTCTTCTGGTGCTTTTCTTTACCTCTTTCTCAGTTGTTTTTTGTGTGCTTGAGTTTGTCTAGTCTCTTCTGGTGCTTTTCTTTTCCTTCTTCTCAGCATGTGTTTTGTGTGCTTGATCTTGTCTAGTCTCTTCTGGTGTTTTTGTTTACCTCCTTCTCAGCTTGTGTGTACTGCGCTTGAGCTTGTCTTGTCTCTTGTGGTGTTTTTTTTTACCTCCTTCTCATGTACTGTGCTTGAACTTGTCTTGTCTCTTCTGCTATTTTTCTTTACCTCCTTCTCAGGTACTGTGTTTGAGCTTGTCTTTTCTCTTCTGGTAATTTTCTTTATCTACTTCTGAGCTAGTGTGTTCTGTTCTTCAGCTTGTCTTATCTCTTCTGGTGCTTTTCTTTACCTCCTTCTCAGCTTGTGTATACTGTGCTTGAGCTCATCTTGTCCCTACTTGTGCTTTTTTTTTACCTCCTTCTGAGCTAGTGTGTACTGAGGTTGAGCTTGTCTTGTGTCTTTTGGTACTTTTCTTTACCTCTTTCTCAGCTAGTGTGTACTGTGCTTGACCTTGTCAAGTTTCTTCTGATGCTTTTATTTACCTTTTTCTCAGTTGTGCGTACTGCGCTTCAGCTTGTCTTGTCTCTTCTGGTATTTTTCTTTACCTCCTTCTCAGCATGTTTGTACTGTGCTTGAGCTTCTCTAATCTCTTCTGGTGCTTTTCGTTACCTCCTTCTCAGCTTGTGTGTACTGTGCTTGAGCTTGTCTTATCTCTTCTGATGTTTTTCTTTACCTCCTTGTCATGTACTGTGCTTGAGCTTGTCTTGTCTCCTCTGGTGCTTTTCTTTACCTCCTTCTGATCAAATGTGTACTGTACTTGAGCTGGTCTTGTCTCTTCTGGTGTTTTTCTTGACCTCCTTCTCATGTACTGTGCTTGAGTTTGTCTTGTCTTTTCTGGTAATTTAATTTACCTCCTTCTCAGTTGTGCGAACTGTGCTCATGCTTGTCTTATCTCTTCTGGTGCTTTTCTTTACCTCCTTCTGATCATATATGTACTGTATTTCAGCTTGTCTTGTCTCTTCTGGTGTTTTTCTTTACCTCCTTCTGAGCTAGTGTATACTGAGCTTGAGCTTGTCTAGTCTCTTCTGGTTCTTTTTTTTTCCTCCTTCTGAGCTAGTGTGTACTGTGCTTGAGCTTGTCTAGTCTCATCTTGTGCTTTTCGTTATGTCCTTCACAGTTGTGTGTACTGTGCTTGAGTTTGTCTGGTCTCTTCTGGTGCTTTTCTTTTCCTCCTTCTCAGCTTGTGTTTTCTGTGCTTGAACTTGACTAGTCTCTTCTGGTGCTTTTCTTCATCTCCTTCTCAGTTGTGTGTACTGTGCTTGAGCTTGTCTTTTCTCTTCTGGTGCTTTTTTGTACCTCCTTCTGAACAAGTGTTTACTGTACTTGAACTTGTCTAGTCTCTTCTGGTGTTTTTCTTTTCCTCCTTCTCAGCTTGTGTTTTCTGTGCTTGAACTTGTCTAGTCTCTTCTGGTACTTTTCTTTATCTCCTTCTCAGTTGTGTGTACTGTGCTTGAGCTTGTCTTTTCTCTTCTGTTGCTTTTCTTTACCTCCTTCTGAGCAAGTGTTTACTGTACTTGAACTTGTCTTGTCTCTTCTGGTGCTTTTCTTTTTCCTCTTTCTGAGCAAGGGTTTACTGTACTTGAGCTTGTCTTGTCTCTTCTGGTGTTTTTCTTTAACTCCTTTTGAGCAAGTGTGTACTGTACTTGAACTTGTCTAGTCTCTTCTCGTGCTTTTCTTTACCTCCTTCTCAGCTTGCGTGTTCTGTGCTTGAGCTTGTCTTGTCTCTTCTGGTGTTTTTGTTTACCTCTTTACCTCTTTCTGAGCTAGAGTGTACTGTGCTTGAACTTGTCTAGTCTCTTCTGGTGTTTTTCTTTTCCTCCTTCTCAGCTTGTGTGTACTGTGCTTGAGCTTGTCTTGTCTCTTCTGGTGTTTTTCTTTACCTATTTACCTCTTTCTGAGCTAGTGTGTGCAGTGGATGAACTTGTATAATCTCTTCTCGTGCTATTCTTTACCTCCATCTCAGCTTGAATGTACTGTGCTTGAGCTTGTCTTGTTTCTTCTGTTTTTTTCTTTACCTCTTTACCTCTTTCTGAGCTAGTGTGTACAGTGCTTGAACTTGTCTAGACTCTTCTGGTGCTTTTATTTACCTCCTTCTCAGTTGTGTGTACTGTGCTTGAATTTTTCTTGTCTCCTCTGGAGCTTTCCTATACCTTCTTCTGAGCAAGTGTGTACTGTAATTGAACTTGTCTAGTCTATTCTCGTGCTTTTCTTTACCTCATTCTCCGCTTGTATTTACTGTACTTGAGCCTGTCTTGTCTCTTCTGGTGTTTTTCTTTACCTCTTTACCTCTTTCTGTGATAGTGTGTACAGTGCTTGAACTTGTCTAGTCTCTTCTGATGCTTTTCTTTAACTCCTTCTCTGTTGTGCGTACTGTGCTTGAGCTTGTCTTTTCTTTTCTGTTGCTTTTCTTTACCTCCTTCTGAGCAAGTGTGTAGTGTACTTGAACTTGTATAGTCTCTTCTGGTGCTTTTCTTTACGTCCTTCACAGCTTGTGTGTAATATGCTTGAGCTTGCCTTGTCTCTTTCGGTGTTTTTCTTTACCTTCTTCTCAGCTTGTGTGTACTGTGCTTGAGCTTGTCTTGTCTCTTCTGGTGCTTTTCTTTACCTCCATCTGAGCAAGTGTGTACTGTACTTGAACTTGTCTAGTCTCTTCTGATGCTTTTATTTTCCTCCTTCTGGGCTAGTGTGTACTGTGCTTGAGCTTCTCTAATCTCTTCTGGTGCTTTTCTTTACCTCTTTCTCAGTTGTTTTTTGTGTGCTTGAGTTTGTCTAGTCTCTTCTGGTGCTTTTCTTTTCCTTCTTCTCAGCATGTGTTTTGTGTGCTTGATCTTGTCTAGTCTCTTCTGGTGTTTTTGTTTACCTCCTTCTCAGCTTGTGTGTACTGCGCTTGAGCTTGTCTTGTCTCTTGTGGTGTTTTTTTTTACCTCCTTCTCATGTACTGTGCTTGAACTTGTCTTGTCTCTTCTGCTATTTTTCTTTACCTCCTTCTCAGGTACTGTGTTTGAGCTTGTCTTTTCTCTTCTGGTAATTTTCTTTATCTACTTCTGAGCTAGTGTGTTCTGTTCTTCAGCTTGTCTTATCTCTTCTGGTGCTTTTCTTTACCTCCTTCTCAGCTTGTGTATACTGTGCTTGAGCTCATCTTGTCCCTACTTGTGCTTTTTTTTTACCTCCTTCTGAGCTAGTGTGTACTGAGGTTGAGCTTGTCTTGTGTCTTTTGGTACTTTTCTTTACCTCTTTCTCAGCTAGTGTGTACTGTGCTTGACCTTGTCAAGTTTCTTCTGATGCTTTTATTTACCTTTTTCTCAGTTGTGCGTACTGCGCTTCAGCTTGTCTTGTCTCTTCTGGTGTTTTTCTTTACCTCCTTCTCAGCATGTTTGTACTGTGCTTGAGCTTCTCTAATCTCTTCTGGTGCTTTTCGTTACCTCCTTCTCAGCTTGTGTGTACTGTGCTTGAGCTTGTCTTATCTCTTCTGATGTTTTTCTTTACCTCCTTGTCATGTACTGTGCTTGAGCTTGTCTTGTCTCCTCTGGTGCTTTTCTTTACCTCCTTCTGATCAAATGTGTACTGTACTTGAGCTGGTCTTGTCTCTTCTGGTGTTTTTCTTGACCTCCTTCTCATGTACTGTGCTTGAGTTTGTCTTGTCTTTTCTGGTAATTTAATTTACCTCCTTCTCAGTTGTGCGAACTGTGCTTATGCTTGTCTTATCTCTTCTGGTGCTTTTCTTTACCTCCTTCTGATCATATATGTACTGTATTTCAGCTTGTCTTGTCTCTTCTGGTGTTTTTCTTTACCTCCTTCTGAGCTAGTGTATACTGAGCTTGAGCTTGTCTAGTCTCTTCTGGTTCTTTTTTTTTCCTCCTTCTGAGCTAGTGTGTACTGTGCTTGAGCTTGTCTAGTCTCATCTTGTGCTTTTCGTTATGTCCTTCACAGTTGTGTGTACTGTGCTTGAGTTTGTCTGGTCTCTTCTGGTGCTTTTCTTTTCCTCCTTCTCAGCTTGTGTTTTCTGTGCTTGAACTTGACTAGTCTCTTCTGGTGCTTTTCTTCATCTCCTTCTCAGTTGTGTGTACTGTGCTTGAGCTTGTCTTTTCTCTTCTGGTGCTTTTTTGTACCTCCTTCTGAACAAGTGTTTACTGTACTTGAACTTGTCTAGTCTCTTCTGGTGTTTTTCTTTTCCTCCTTCTCAGCTTGTGTTTTCTGTGCTTGAACTTGTCTAGTCTCTTCTGGTACTTTTCTTTATCTCCTTCTCAGTTGTGTGTACTGTGCTTGAGCTTGTCTTTTCTCTTCTGTTGCTTTTCTTTACCTCCTTCTGAGCAAGTGTTTACTGTACTTGAACTTGTCTTGTCTCTTCTGGTGCTTTTCTTTTTCCTCTTTCTGAGCAAGGGTTTACTGTACTTGAGCTTGTCTTGTCTCTTCTGGTGTTTTTCTTTACCTCCTTCTCAGCTTGTGCGTACTGTGCTTGAGCCTGTCTTGTCTCTTCTGGTGTTTTTCTTTACCTCTTTACCTCTTTCTGAGCTAGTGTGTACTGTGCTTGAACTTGTCTAGTCTCTTCTGGTGCTTTTCTTTAACACATTCTCAGATGTGGGTACTGTACTTGAGCTTGTCTTGTCTCTTCTGGTGCTTTTCTTTACCTCCTTCTAAGCATGTGTGTACTGTATTTTAGCTTACCTAGTCTCTTCTGGTGCTTTTCTTTACCTCCTTGTGAGCTAGTGTGTACTGTGCTTCACCTTGTCTTCTCTCATGTGGTGCTTTTCTTTACCTTCTTCTCAGCTTGTGTATACAGTGCTAGAGCTCGTCTTGTCTCTTCTCGTGCTTTTCTTTACCTCCTTCTCAGTTGTGCGTACTATGCTTCAGCTTGTCTTGTCTGTTCTGGTGTTTTTCTTTACCTCCGTCTCAGCTAGTCTGTACTGAGCGTGAGCTTGTCTAGTCTCTACTGGTGCTTTTCTTTTCCTCCTTCTGAGTTAGTGTATACTGTGCTCGAGCTTGTCTCATCTCTTGTTGTGCTTTCCTTTTCCTACTTCTCAACGTGTGTGTTCTGTGCTTGAACATGTCTAGTCTCTTCTGGTCCTTTTCTTTACCTCCTTCTCAGCTAGCGTGTACTGTGCTTGAGCTTGTCTTGTCTCTTCCGGTGTTTTTCTTTACCTTCTTCTCAGCTAGCGTGTACTGTGCTTGAGCTTGTCTTGTCTCTTCCTGTGCTTTTGTTTACCTACTTCTCAGATGTGTGTACTCTGCTTAAGGTTGTCTTATCTCTTCTGGTGCTTTTCTTTACCTCCTTCTGAGCAAGTGTGTACTGTACTTGAGCTTGTCTTGTCTCTTCTGGTGTTTTTCTTTACCTCCTTCTGAGCAAGTGTGTTCTGAGCTTCAGCTTGTCTAGTCACTTCTGGTGCTTTTATTTTCCTCCTTCTGAGCTAATGTGTACTGTGCTTGAACTTCTCTTATCTCTTCTGGTGCTTTTCTTTACCTCTTACTCAGTTGTGTGTTCTGTGCTTGAGTTTGTCTAGTCTCTTCTGGTGCTTTTCTTTCCCTCATTCTCAGCATGTGTGTTCTGTGCTTCAACTTGTCTAGTCTCTTCAGGGTTTTTTTCTTTACCTCCTTCTCAACTTGTGTGTACTGTGCTTTAACTTGTCTTGTCTCTTGTGGTGTTTTTTTTACCTCCTTCTCATGTACTGTGCTTGAACTTGTCTTGTCTCTTCTAGTGGTTTTCTTTACCTCCATCTGATCAAGTGTGTACTGTACTTGAGCTTGTCTTGTCTCTTGTGGTGTTTTTCTTTTCCTTCTTCTCAGGTACTGTGTTTGAGCTTGTCTTGCCTCTTCTGGTAATTTTCTTTACCTTCTTCTGATCTAGTGTGTACTGTGCTTCAGCTTGTCTCGTCTCTTCTGGTGCTTTTCTTTACCTCCTTCTCAGCTTGTGTATACTGTGCTTGAGCTCATCTAGTCGCTTCAGGTGCTTTTTCTTTATCTCCTTCTGAGCTAGTATATACTGTGGTTGAGCTTGTCTTTTGCCTTCTGGTGCTTTTCTTTACCTCTTACTCAGCTAGTGTGTACTGTGCTTGATCTTGTCAAATCTCTTCTGGTGCTTTTCTTTACCTCCTTCTCAGTTGTGCACACTGTGCTTGACCTTGTCTTGTCTCTTCTGGTGTTTTTATTTACCACCTTCTCAGCTAGTCTGTACTGAGCTTGAGCTTGTCTAGTCTCTACTGGTGCTTTTCTTTTCCTCCTTCTGAGTTAGTGTATACTGTGCTCGAGCTTGTCTCATCTCTTGTTGTGCTTTCCTTTTCCTACTTCTCAGCTTGTGTGTTCTGTGCTTGAACTTGTCTAGTCTCTTCTGGTGCTTTTCTTTACCTCCTTCTCAGCTGGCGTGTACTGTGCTTGAGCTTGTCTTGTCTCTTCTGGTGTTTTTATTTACCACATTCTCAACTAGTGTGTACTGAGCTTGAGCTTGTCTGGTCTCTTCTGGTGCTTTTCTTTTCCTCCTTATGAGTTAGTGCGTAATGTGCTCGAGCTTGTCTAATCTCTTGTGGTGCTTTCCTTTTCCACCTTCTCGGTTTGTGTGTTCTGTGCTTGAGCTTGTCTTGTCTCTTCTTGTGTTTTTGATTACCTCTTTACCGCTTTCTGAGCTAGTGTGTACTGTGCTTGAACTTGTCTAGTCTCTTCTGGTGTTTTTCTTCACCTCCTTCTCAGCTTGTGTGTACTGTGCTTGAGCTGGTCTTGTCTCTTCTGGTGTTTTTCTTTACCTCTTTACCTCTTTCTGAGCTAGTGTGTGCAGTGCATGAACTTGTCTAATCTCTTCTCGTGCTTTTCTTTACCTCCTTCTCAGTTTGAATGTACTGTGCTTGAGCTTGTCTTGTCTCTCCGGGTGTTTTTCTTTACCTCTTTACCTCTTTCTGAGCTAGTGTGTACAGTGCTTTAACTTGTCTAGACTCTTCTGGTGCTTTACTTTACCTCCTTTTCAGTTGTGTGTACTGTGCTTGAGTTTGTCTTGTCTCCTCTGGAGCTTTTCTTTACCTCCTTCTGAGCAAGCGTGTACTGTACTTGAACTTGTCTAGTCCCTTCTCGTGCTTTTCTTTACCTCTTTCTCAGCTTGTATCTACTGTGCTTCAGCTTGTCTTGTCTCTTCTGGTGTTTTTCTTTACCTCTTTACCTCATTCTGTGCTAGTGTGTACAGTGCTTGAACTTGTCTAGTCTCTTCTGTTGCTTTTTTTTTACCTCCTTCTCAGCTTGTGTGTACTGTGCTTCAGCTTGTCTTTTCTTTTCTGGTGCTTTTCTTTACCTCCTTCTCGGCTTGTGTGTACTGTGCTTGAACTTGTCTTGTCTCTTCCAGTGTTTTTCTTTACCTCCTTCTCAGCTTGTGTGTACTGTGCTTGAGCTTGTATTGTCTCTTCTGGTGTTTTTGTTTACCTCTTTTCCTCTTTCTGAGCTATTGTGTAAAGTGTTTGAGCTTGTCTTGTCTCCTCTGGTGCTTTTCTTTAACTCCTTTTGAGCAAGTGTGTACTGTACTTGAACTTGTCTAGTCTCTTCTCGTGCTTTTCGTTACCTCCTTCTCAGCTTGCGTGTTCTGTGCTTGAGCTTGTCTTGTCTCTTCTGGTGTTTTTGTTTACCTCTTTACCTCTTTCTGAGCTAGAGTGTACTGTGCTTGAACTTGTCTAGTCTCTTCTGGTGTTTTTCTTTTCCTCCTTCTCAGCTTGTGTGTACTGTGCTTGAGCTTGTCTTGTCTCTTCTGGTGTTTTTCTTTACCTATTTACCTCTTTCTGAGCTAGTGTGTGCAGTGGATGAACTTGTATAATCTCTTCTCGTGCTATTCTTTACCTCCATCTCAGCTTGAATGTACTTTGCTTGAGCTTGTCTTGTTTCTTCTGTTTTTTTCTTTACCTCTTTACCTCTTTCTGAGCTAGTGTGTACAGTGCTTGAACTTGTCTAGACTCTTCTGGTGCTTTTATTTACCTCCTTCTCAGTTGTGTGTACTGTGCTTGAATTTTTCTTGTCTCCTCTGGAGCTTTCCTATACCTCCTTCTGAGCAAGTGTGTACTGTAATTGAACTTGTCTAGTCTCTTCTCGTGCTTTTCTTTACCTCCTTCTCCGCTTGTATTTACTGTACTTGAGCCTGTCTTGTCTCTTCTGGTGTTTTTCTTTACCTCTTTACCTCTTTCTGTGATAGTGTGTACAGTGCTTGAACTTGTCTAGTCTCTTCTGATGTTTTTCTTTACCTCCTTCTCTGTTGTGCGTACTGTGCTTGAGCTTGTCTTTTCTTTTCTGGTGCTTTTCTTTACCTCCTTCTGAGCAAGTGTGTACTGTACTTGAACTTGTATAGTCTCTTCTGGTGCTTTTCTTTACCTCCTTCACAGCTTGTGTGTAATGTGCTTGAGCTTGCCTTGTCTCTTTCGGTGTTTTTCTTTACCTTCTTCTCAGCTTGTGTGTACTGTGCTTGAGCTTGTCTTGTCTCTTCTGGTGCTTTTCTTTACCTCCATCTGAGCAAGTGTGTACTGTACTTGAACTTGTCTAGTCTCTTCTGGTGCTTTTGTTTACCTCCTTCTCAGCATATATTTACTGTGCTTGAGCTTGTCTTGTCTCTTCCGGTGCTTTTCTTTACCTACTTTTCAGATGTGTGTACTGTGCTTAAGGTTGTCTTATCTCTTCTGGTGCTTTTCTTTACCTCCTTCTGAGCAAGTGTGTACTGTACTTGAGCTTGTCTTGTCTCTTATGGTGTTTTTCTTTACCTCCTTCTGAACTAGTGTGTACTGAGCTTCAACTTGTCTAGTCTCTTCTGATGCTTTTATTTTCCTCCTTCTGAGCTAGTGTGTACTGTGCTTGAGCTTCTCTAATCTCTTCTGGTGCTTTTCTTTACCTCTTTCTCAGTTGTTTTTTCTGTGCTTGAGTTTGTCTAGTCTCTTCTGGTGCTTTTCTTTTCCTTCTTCTCAGCATGTGTTTTGTGTGCTTGAACTTGTCTAGTCTCTTCCGGTGTTTTTGTTTACCTCCTTCTCAGCTTGTGTGTACTGTGCTTGAGCTTGTCTTGTCTCTTGTGGTGTTTTTTTTACCTCCTTCTCATGTACTGTGCTTGAACTTGTCTTGTCTCTTCTGCTGTTTTTCTTTACCTCCTTCACAGGTACTGTGTTTGAGCTTGTCTTTTCTCTTCTGGTAATTTTCTTTACCTACTTCTGAGCTAGTGTGTACTGTTCTTCAGCTTGTCTTATCTCTTCTGGTGCTTTTCTTGACCTCCTTCTCAGCTTGTGTATACTGTGCTTGAGCTCATCTTGTCCCTTCTTGTGCTTTTTTTTACCTCCTTCTGAGCTAGTGTGTACTGAGGTTGAGCTTGTCTTGTGTCTTTTGGTACTTTTCTTTACCTCTTTCTCAGCTAGTGTGTACTGTGCCTGAACTTGTCAAGTTTCTTCTGATGCTTTTATTTACCTTTTTCTCAGTTGTGTGTACTGCGCTTCAGCTTGTCTTGTCTCTTCTGGTGTTTTTCTTTACCTCCTTCTCAGCATGTTTGTACTGTGCTTGAGCTTCTCTAATCTCTTCTGGTGCTTTTCGTTACCTCCTTCTCAGCTTGTGTGTACTGTGCTTGAGCTTGTCTTATCTCTTCTGATGTTTTTCTTTACCTCCTTGTCATGTACTGTGCTTGAGCTTGTCTTGTCTCCTCTGGTGCTTTTCTTTACCTCCTTCTGATCAAATGTGTACTGTACTTGAGCTGGTCTTGTCTCTTCTGGTGTTTTTCTTGACCTCCTTCTCATGTACTGTGCTTGAGTTTGTCTTGTCTTTTCTGGTAATTTAATTTACCTCCTTCTGAGCTAGTGTATACTGAGCTTGAGCTTGTCTAGTCTCTTCTGGTTCTTTTTTTTCCCTCCTTCTGAGCTAGTGTGTACTGTGCTTGAGCTTGTCATGTCTCTTCTGGTGCTTTTCTTTTCCTCCTTCTCAGCTTGTGTTTTCTGTGCTTGAGCTTGTCTAGTCTCTTCTGGTGCTTTTCTTCATCTCCTTCTCAGTTGTGTGTACTGTGCTTGAGCTTGTCTTTTCTCTTCTGGTGCTTTTTTGTACCTCCTTCTGAACAAGTGTTTACTGTACTTGAACTTGTCTAGTCTCTTCTGGTGTTTTTCTTTTCCTCCTTCTCAGCTTGTGTTTTCTGTGCTTGAGCTCATCTTGTCCCTTCTTATGCTTTTCTTTTCCTCCTTCTGAGCTAGTTTGTACTGAGGTTGAGCTTGTCTTGTGTCTTCTGGTACTTTTCTTTACCTCTTTCTCAGCTAGTGTGTACTGTGCTTGAACTTGTCAAGTCTCTTCTGCTGCTTTTATTTACCTTTTTCTCAGTTGTGCGTACTGCGCTTCAGCTTGTCTTGTCTCTTCTGGTGTTTTTCTTTACCTCCTTCTCAGCATGTTTGTACTGTGCTTGAGCTTGTCTTGTCTCTTCTGGTGCTTTTCTTTACCTCCTTCTCAGATGTGTGTATTGTGCTTAAGCTTGTCTTGTCTCTTCCGGTGCTTTTCTTTACCTCCTTCTCAGCAAGTGTGTACTGTACTTGAGCTTGTCTTGTCTCTTCTGGTGTTTTTCTTTACCTCCTTCTCAGCAAGTGTGTACTGTACTTGAGCTTGTCTTGTCTCTTCTGGTGTTTTTCTTTACCTCCTTCTCAGCAAGTGTGTACTGTACTTGAGCTTGTCTTGTCTCTTCTGGTGTTTTTCTTTTCCTCCTTCTGAGCTAGTGTGTACTGTGCTTGAGCTTCTCTAAACTCTTCTGGTGCTTTTCGTTACCTCCTTCTAAGCTTGTGTGTACTGTGCTTGAGCTTGTCTTATCTCTTCTGGTGTTTTTCTATACCTCTTTACCTCTTTCTGAGCTAGTGTATACAGTGCTTGAACTTGTCCAGACTCTTCTGGTGCTTTTCTTTACCTCCTTCTCAATTGTGTGAACTGTGCTTGAGCTTGTCTTATCTCTTCTGGTGCTTTTCTTTACCTCCTTCTGAGCAAGTGTGTACTGAGCTTCAGCTTGTCTAGTCACTTCTGGTGCTTTTATTTTCCTCCTTCTGAGCTAATGTGTACTGTGCTTGAACTTCTCTAATCTCTTCTGGTGCTTTTCTTTACCTCTTTCTCAGTTGTGTGTTCTGTGCTTGAGTTTGTCTTGTCTCTTCTGGTGCTTTTCTTTTCCTCCTTCTCAGCATGTGTGTTCTGTGCTTGAACTTGTCTATTCTCTTCCGGGGTTTTTCTTTACCTCCTTCTCAGCTTGTGTGTACTGTGCTTGAGCTTGTCTTGTCTCTTGTGGTGTTTTTTTTACCTCCTTCTCATGTACTGTGCTTGAACTTGTCTTGTCTCTTCTAGTGCTTTTCTTTACCTCCATCTGATCAAGTGTGTACTGTACTTGAGCTTGTCTTGTCTCTTTTGGTGTTTTTCTTTACCTCCTTCTCAGGTACTGTGTTTGAGCTTGTCTTGTCTCTTCTGGTAATTTTCTTTACCTACTTCTGAGCTAGTGTGTACTGTTCTTCAGCTTGTCTTATCTCTTCTGGTACTTTTCTTTACCTCCTTCTCAGCTTGTGTATACTGTGCTTGAGCTCATCTTGTCCCTTCTTGTGATTTTCTTTTCCTCCTTCTGAGCTAGTTTGTACTGAAGGTGAGCTTGTCTTATGTCTTCTGGTAATTTTCTTTACCTCTTTCTCAGCTAGTGTGTTCTGTGCTTGAACTTGTTAAGTCTCTTCTGGTGCTTTTATTTACCTTTTTCTCAGTTGAGCGTACTGCGCTTCAGCTTGTCTTGTCTCTTCTGGTGCTTTTCTTTACCTCCTTCTGAGCAAGTGTGTACTGTACTTGAGCTTGTCTTGTCTCTTCTGGTGTTTTTCTTTTCCTCCTTCTGAGCTAGTGTGTACTGTGCTTGAGGTTCTCTAAACTCTTCTGGTGCTTTTCGTTACCTCCATCTCAGCTAGTGTGTACTCTGCTTGAGCTTGTCTTATCTCTTCTGGTGTTTTTCTATACCTCTTTACCTCTTTCTGAGCTAGTGTATACAGTGCTTGAACTTGTCCAGACTCTTCTGGTGCTTTTCTTTACCTCCTTCTCAATTGTGTGAACTATGCTTGAGCTTGTCTTATCTCTATTGGTGTTTTTCTTTTCCTCCTTGTCATGTACTGTGCTTGAGCTTGTCTTGTCTCCTCTGGTGCTTTTCTTTACCTCCTTCTGATCAAATGTGTACTGTACTTGAGCTGGTCTTGTCTCTTCTGGTGTTTTTCTTTACCTCCTTCTGAGCTAGTGTATACTGAGCTTGAGCTTGTCTAGTCTCTTCTGGTTCTTTTTTTTCCCTCCTTCTGAGCTAGTGTGTACTGTGCTTGAGCTTGTCTAGTCTCTTCTGGTGCTTTTCGTTATGTCCTTCACAGTTGTGTGTACTGTGCTTGAGTTTGTCTGGTCTCTTCTGGTGCTTATCTTTTCCTCCTTCTCAGCTTGTGTTTTCTGTGCTTGAACTTGACTAGTCTCTTCTGGTGCTTTTCTTCATCTCCTTCTCAGTTGTGTGTACTGTGCTTGAGCTTGTCTTTTCTCTTCTGGTGCTTTTTTGTACCTCCTTCTGAACAAGTGTTTACTGTACTTGAACTTGTCTAGTCTCTTCTGGTGTTTTTCTTTTCCTCCTTCTCAGCTTGTGTTTTCTGTGCTTGAGCTCATCTTGTCCCTTCTTATGCTTTTCTTTTCCTCCTTCTGAGCTAGTTTGTACTGAGGTTGAGCTTGTCTTGTGTCTTCTGGTACTTTTCTGTACCTCTTTCTCAGCTAGTGTGTACTGTGCTTGAACTTGTCAAGTCTCTTCTGCTGCTTTTATTTACCTTTTTCTCAGTTGTGCGTACTGCGCTTCAGCTTGTCTTGTCTCTTCTGGTGTTTTTCTTTACCTCCTTCTCAGCATGTTTGTACTGTGCTTGAGCTTGTCTTGTCTCTTCTGGTGCTTTTCTTTACCTCCTTCTCAGATGTGTGTATTGTGCTTAAGCTTGTCTTGTCTCTTCTGGTGCTTTTCTATACCTTCCATCTGAGCAAGTGTGTACTGTACTTGAGCGTGTCTTGTCTGTTCTGGTGTTTTTCTTTACCTCCTTCTGAGCAAGTGTGTACTGTACTTGAGCTTGTCTTGTCTCTTCTGGTGTTTTTCTTTTCCTCCTTCTGAGCTAGTGTGTACTGTGCTTGAGCTTCTCTAAACTCTTCTGGTGTTTTTCGTTACCTCATCCTCAGCTTGTGTGTACTGTGCTTGAGCTTGTCTTATCTCTTCTGGTGTTTTTCTATACCTCTTTACCTCTTTCTGAGCTAGTGTATACAGTGCTTGAACTTGTCCAGACTCTTCTGGTGCTTTTCTTTACCTCCTTCTCAATTGTGTGAACTGTGCTTGAGCTTGTCTTATCTCTTCTGGTGCTTTTCTTTACCTCCTTCTGACCAAGTGTGTACTGAGCTTCAGCTTGTCTAGTCACTTCTGGTGCTTTTATTTTCCTCCTTCTGAGCTAATGTGTACTGTGCTTGAACTTCTCTAATCTCTTCTGGTGCTTTTCTTTACCTCTTTCTCAGTTCTGTGTTCTGTGCTTGAGTTTGTCTTGTCTCTTCTGGTGCTTTTCTTTTCCTCCTTCTCAGCATGTGTGTTCTGTGCTTGAACTTGTCTAATCTCTTCCGGGGTTTTTCTTTACCTCCTTCTCAGCTTGTGTGTACTGTGCTTGAGCTTGTCTTGTCTCTTGTGGTGTTTTTTTTACCTCCTTCTCATGTACTGTGCTTGAACTTGTCTTGTCTCTTCTAGTGCTTTTCTTTACCTCCATCTGATCAAGTGTGTACTGTACTTGAGCTTGTCTTGTCTCTTTTGGTGTTTTTCTTTACCTCCTTCTCAGGTACTGTGTTTGAGCTTGTCTTGTCTCTTCTGGTAATTTTCTTTACCTACTTCTGAGCTAGTGTGTACTGTTCTTCAGCTTGTCTTATCTCTTCTGGTACTTTTCTTTACCTCCTTCTCAGCTTGTGTATACTGTGCTTGAGCTCATCTTGTCCCTTCTTGTGATTTTCTTTTCCTCCTTCTGAGCTAGTTTGTACTGAAGGTGAGCTTGTCTTGTGTCTTCTGGTACTTTTCTTTACCTCTTTCTCAGCTAGTGTGTTCTGTGCTTGAACTTGTCAAGTCTCTTCTGGTGCTTTTATTTACCTTTTTCTCAGTTGAGCGTACTGCGCTTCAGCTTGTCTTGTCTCTTCTGGTGCTTTTCTTTACCTCCTTCTCAGATGTGTGTATTGTGCTTAAGCTTGTCTTGTCTCTTCCGGTGCTTTTCTTTACCTCCTTCTGAGCAAGTGTGTACTGTACTTGAGCTTGTCTTGTCTCTTCTGGTGTTTTTCTTTTCCTCCTTCTGAGCTAGTGTGTACTGTGCTTGAGGTTCTCTAAACTCTTCTGGTGCTTTTCGTTACCTCCATCTCAGCTTGTGTGTACTCTGCTTGAGCTTGTCTTATCTCTTCTGGTGTTTTTCTATACCTCTTTACCTCTTTCTGAGCTAGTGTATACAGTGCTTGAACTTGTCCAGACTCTTCTGGTGCTTTTCTTTACCTCCTTCTCAATTGTGTGAACTATGCTTGAGCTTGTCTTATCTCTACTGGTGTTTTTCTTTTCCTCCTTGTCATGTACTGTGCTTGAGCTTGTCTTGTCTCCTCTGGTGCTTTTCTTTACCTCCTTCTGATCAAATGTGTACTGTACTTGAGCTGGTCTTGTCTCTTCTGGTGTTTTTCTTTACCTCCTACTCATGTACTGTGATTGAGCTTGTCTTGTCTCTTCTGGTAATTTTCTTTACCTCCTTCTGAACTAGTGTGTACTGTGCTTCAGCTTGTCTTGTCTCTTCTGGTGCTTTTCTTTACCTTCATGTCGGCTTGTGTATACTGTGCTTCAGCTCGTCTAGTCTCTTCTGGTGCTTTTCTTTACCTCCTTCCGAGCTAGTGTGTATTGTGGTTGAGCTTGTCTTTTGTCTTCTGGTGGTTTTCTTTACCTCTTTCTCAGCTAGTGTGTACGGTGCTTGAACTTGTCATATGTCTTCTGGTGCTTTTCTTTACCTCCTTCTCAGTTGTGCGTACTGTGCTTAAGCTTGTCTTGTCTCTTCTGGTGCTTTTCTTTACCTCCTTCTGAACATATATGTACTGTACTTGAGCTTGTCTTGTCTCTTCTGGTGTTTTTCTTTACCTCCTTCTGAGCTAGTGTATACTGAGCTTGAGCTTGTCTAGTCTCTTCTGGTGCTTTTCTTTTCCTCCTTCTGAGCTAGTGTGTACTCTGCTTCAGCTTGTCTAGTCTCTTCTGGTGCTTTTCTTTTCCTCCTTCTCAGCTTGTTTTTTCTGTGCTTGAACTTGACTAGTCTCTTCTGGTGCTTTTCTTCATCTCCTTCTCAATTGTGTGTACTGTTCTTGAGCTTGTCTTTTCTCTTCTGGTGCTTTTTTTTACCTCCTTCTGAACAAATGTTTACTGTACTTGAACTTGTCTAGTCTCTTCTGGTGTTTTTCTTTACCTCCTTCTCAGCTTGTGCGTACTGTGCTTGAGCCTGTCTTGTCTCTTCTGGTGTTTTTCTTTACCTCTTTACCTCTTTCTGAGCTAGTGTGTACTGTGCTTGAACTTGTCTAGTCTCTTCTGGTGCTTTTCTTTAACACATTCTCTGATGTGGGTACTGTACTTGAGCTTGTCTTGTCTCTTCTGGTGCTTTTCTTTACCTCCTTCTAAGCATGTGTGTACTGTATTTTAGCTTGTCTAGTCTCTTCTGGTGCTTTTCTTTACCTCCTTGTGAGCTAGTGTGTACTGTGCTTCAGCTTGTCTTCTCTCTTGTGGTGCTTTTCTTTACCTTCTTCTCAGCTTGTGTATACAGTGCTAGAGCTCGTCTTGTCTCTTCTCGTGCTTTTCTTTACCTCCTTCTCAGTTGTGCGTACAATGCTTCAGCTTGTCTTGTCTGTTCTGGTGTTTTTCTTTACCTCCGTCTCAGATAGTCTGTACTGAGCGTGAGCTTGTCTAGTCTCTACTGGTGCTTTTCTTTTCCTCCTTCTGAGTTAGTGTATACTGTGCTCGAGCTTGTCTCATCTCTTGTTGTACTTTCCTTTTCCTACTTCTCAACGTGTGTGTTCTGTGCTTGAACTTGTCTAGTCTCTTCTGGTCCTTTTCTTTACCTCCTTCTCAGCTAGCGTGTACTGTGCTTGAGCTTGTCTTGTCTCTTCCGGTGTTTTTCTTTACCTTCTTCTCAGCTAGCGTGTACTGTGCTTGAGCTTGTCTTGTCTCTTCCGGTGCTTTTCTTTACCTACTTCTCAGATGTGTGTACTCTGCTTAAGGTTGTCTTATCTCTTCTGGTGCTTTTCTTTACCTCCTTCTGAGCAAGTGTGTACTGTACTTGAGCTTGTCTTGTCTCTTCTGGTGTTTTTCTTTACCTCCTTCTGAGCAAGTGTGTACTGAGCTTCAGCTTGTCTAGTCACTTCTGGTGCTTTTATTTTCCTACTTCTGAGCTAATGTGTACTGTGCTTGAACTTCTCTAATCTCTTCTGGTGCTTTTCTTTACCTCTTTCTCAGTTGTGTGTTCTGTGCTTGAGTTTGTCTAGTCTCTTCTGGTGCTTTTCTTTTCCTCCTTCTCAGCATGTGTGTTCTGTGCTTCAACTTGTCTCTTCAGGGTTTTTTTCTTTACCTCCTTCTCAACTTGTGTGTACTGTGCTTGAGCTTGTCTTGTCTCTTGTGGTGTTTTTTTACCTCCTTCTCATGTACTGTGCTTGAACTTGTCTTGTCTCTTCTAGTGCTTTTCTTTACCTCCATCTGATCAAGTGTGTACTGTACTTGAGCTTGTCTTGTCTCTTGTAGTGTTTTTCTTTTCCTCCTTCTCAGGTACTGTGTTTGAGCTTGTCTTGCCTCTTCTGGTACTTTTCTTTACCTCCTTCTCAGCTTGTGTATACTGTGCTTGAGCTCATCTTGTCCCTTCTTATGCTTTTCTTTTCCTCCTTCTGAGCTAGTTTGTACTGAGGTTGAGCTTGTCTTGTGTCTTCTGGTACTTTTCTTTACCTCTTTCTCAGCTAGTGTGTACTGTGCTTGAACTTGTCAAGTCTCTTCTGCTGCTTTTATTTACCTTTTTCTCAGTTGTGCGTACTGCGCTTCAGCTTGTCTTGTCTCTTCTGGTGTTTTTCTTTACCTCCTTTTCAGCATGTTTGTACTGTGCTTGAGCTTGTCTTGTCTCTTCTGGTGCTTTTCTTTACCTCCTTCTCAGATGTGTGTATTGTGCTTAAGCTTGTCTTGTCTCTTCCGGTGCTTTTCTTTACCTCCTTCTCAGCTTGTGTGTACTGTGTTTGAGCTTGTCTTGTCTCTTGTGGTGTTTTTTTTACCTCCTTCTCATGTACTGTGCTTGAACTTGTCTTGTCTCTTCTAGTGCTTTTCTTTACCTCCATCTGATCAAGTGTGTACTGTACTTGAGCTTGTCTTGTCTCTTTTGGTGTTTTTCTTTACCTCCTTCTCAGGTACTGTGTTTGAGCTTGTCTTGTCTCTTCTGGTAATTGTCTTTACCTTCCATCTGAGCAAGTGTGTAGTGTACTTGAGCTTGTCTTGTCTCTTCTGGTGTTTTTCTTTACCTCCTTCTGAGCAAGTGTGTACTGTACTTGAGCTTGTCTTGTCTCTTCTGGTGTTTTTCTTTTCCACCTTCTGAGCTAGTGTGTACTGTGCTTGAGCTTCTCTAAACTCTTCTGGTGCTTTTCGTTACCTCCTTCTCAGCTTGTGTGTACTGTGCTTGAGCTTGTCTTGTCTCTTCTGGTGCTCTTCTTTTCCTCCTTCTCAGCATGTGTGTTCTGTGCTTGAACTTGTCTAGTCTCTTCCATGGTTTTTCTTTACCTCCTTCTCAGCTTGTGTGTACTGTGTTTGAGCTTGTCTTGTCTCTTGTGGTGTTTTTTTTACCTCCTTCTCATGTACTGTGCTTGAACTTGTCTTGTCTCTTCTAGTGCTTTTTTTACCTCCATCTGATCAAGTGTGTACTGTACTTGAGCTTGTCTTGTCTCTTTTGGTGTTTTTCTTTACCTCCTTTTCAGGTACTGTGTTTGAGCTTGTCTTGTCTCTTCTGGTAATTGTCTTTACCTTCCATCTGAGCAAGTGTGTAGTGTACTTGAGCTTGTCTTGTCTCTTCTGGTGTTTTTCTTTACCTCCTTCTGAGCAAGTGTGTACTGTACTTGAGCTTGTCTTGTCTCTTCTGGTGTTTTTCTTTTCCTCCTTCTGAGCTAGTGTGTACTGTGCTTGAGCTTCTCTAAACTCTTCTGGTGCTTTTCGTTACCTCCTTCTCAGCTTGTGTGTACTGTGCTTGAGCTTGTCTTTTCTCTTCTGGTGTTTTTCTATACCTCTTTACCTCTTTCTGAGCTAGTGTATACAGTGCTTGAACTTGTCCAGACTCTTCTGGTGCTTTTCTTTACCTCATTCTCAATTGTGTGAACTGTGCTTTAGCTTGTCTTATCTCTACTGGTGTTTTTCTTTACCTCCTTGTCATGTACTGTGATTGAGCTTGTCTTGTCTCCTCTGGTGCTTTTCTTAACCTCCTTCTGATCAAATGTGTACTGTACTTGAGCTGGTCTTGTCTCTTCTGGTGTTTTTCTTTACCTCCTTCTCATGTACTGTGCTTGAGCTTGTCTTGTCTCTTCTGGTAATTTTCTTTACCTCCTTCTGAGCTAGTGTGTACTGTGCTTCAGCTTGTCTTGTCTCTTCTGGTGCTTTTATTTACCTTCATGTCAGCTTGTGTATACTGTGCTTCAGCTCGTCTAGTCTCTTCTGGTGCTTTTCTTTACCTCCTTCCGAGCTAGTGTGTACTGTGGTTGAGCTTGTCTTTTGTCTTCTGGTGCTTTTCTTTACCTCTTTCTCAGCTAGTGTGTACGGTGCTTGAACTTGTCAAATGTCTTCTGGTGCTTTTCATTACCTCCTTCTCAGTTGTGCGTACTGTGCTTAAGCTTGTCTTGTCTCTTCTGGTGCTTTTCTTTACCTCCTTCTGAACATATATGTACTGTACTTGAGCTTGTCTTGTCTCTTCTGGTGTTTTTCTTTACCTCCTTCTGAGCTAGTGTATACTGAGCTTGAGCTTGTCTAGTCTCTTCTGGTGCTTTTCTTTTCCTCCTTCTCAGCATGTGTGTTCTGTGCTTCAACTTGTCTCTTCAGGTTTTTTTTCTTTACCTCCTTCTCAACTTGTGTGTACTGTGCTTGAGCTTGTCTTGTCTCTTGTGGTGTTTTTTTACCTCCTTCTCATGTACTGTGCTTGAACTTGTCTTGTCTCTTCTAGTGCTTTTCTTTACCTCCATCTGATCAAGTGTGTACTGTACTTGAGCATGTCTTGTCTCTTGTAGTGTTTTTCTTTTCCTCCTTCTCAGGTACTGTGTTTGAGCTTGTCTTGCCTCTTCTGGTACTTTTCTTTACCTCCTTCTCAGCTTGTGTATACTGTGCTTGAGCTCATCTTGTCCCTTCTTATGCTTTTCTTTTCCTCCTTCTGAGCTAGTTTGTACTGAGGTTGAGCTTGTCTTGTGTCTTCTAGTACTTTTCTTTACCTCTTTCTCAGCTAGTGTGTACTGTGCTTGAACTTGTCAAGTCTCTTCTGCTGCTTTTATTTACCTTTTTCTCAGTTGTGCGTACTGCGCTTCAGCTTGTCTTGTCTCTTCTGGTGTTTTTCTTTACCTCCTTCTCAGCATGTTTGTACTGTGCTTGAGCTTGTCTTGTCTCTTCTGGTGCTTTTCTTTACCTCCTTCTCAGATGTGTGTATTGTGCTTAAGCTTGTCTTGTCTCTTCCGGTGCTTTTATTTACCTCCTTCTCAGCAAGTGTGTACTGTACTTGAGCTTGTCTTGTCTCTTCTGGTGTTTTTCTTTTCCTCCTTCTGAGCTAGTGTGTACTGTGCTTGAGCTTATCTAAACTATTCTGGTGCTTTTCGTTACCTCCTTATCAGCTTGTGTGTACTGTGCTTGAGCTTGTCTTATCTCTTCTGGTGTTTTTCTATACCTCTTTACCTCTTTCTGAGCTAGTGTATACAGTGCTTGAACTTGTCCAGACTCTTCTGGTGCTTTTCTTTACCTCATTCTCAATTGTGTGAACTGTGCTTTAGCTTGTCTTATCTCTACTGGTGTTTTTCTTTACCTCCTTGTCATGTACTGTGATTGAGCTTGTCTTGTCTCCTCTGGTGCTTTTCTTAACCTCCTTCTGATCAAATGTGTACTGTACTTGAGCTGGTCTTGTCTCTTCTGGTGTTTTTCTTTACCTCCTTCTCATGTACTGTGCTTGAGCTTGTCTTGTCTCTTCTGGTAATTTTCTTTACCTCCTTCTGAGCTAGTGTGTACTGTGCTTCAGCTTGTCTTGTCTCTTCTGGTGCTTTTATTTACCTTCATGTCAGCTTGTGTATACTGTGCTTCAGCTCGTCTAGTCTCTTCTGGTGCTTTTCTTTACCTCCTTCCGAGCTAGTGTGTACTGTGGTTGAGCTTGTCTTTTGTCTTCTGGTGCTTTTCTTTACCTCTTTCTCAGCTAGTGTGTACGGTGCTTGAACTTGTCAAATGTCTTCTGGTGCTTTTCTTTACCTCCTTCTCAGTTGTGCGTACTGTGCTTAAGCTTGTCTTGTCTCTTCTGGTGCTTTTATTTACCTCCTTCTGAACATATATGTACTGTACTTGAGCTTGTCTTGTCTCTTCTGGTGTTTTTCTTTACCTCCTTCTGAGCTAGTGTATACTGAGCTTGAGCTTGTCTAGTCTCTTCTGGTGCTTTTCTTTTCCTCCTTCTGAGCTAGTGTGTACTGTGCTTGAGCTTGTCTGGTCTCTTCTGGTGCTTTTCTTTATCTCCTTCTCAGTTGTGTGTACTGTGCTTGAGTTTGTCTAGTCTCTTCTGGTGTTTTTCTTTACCTCCTTCTCAGCATGTGTGTACTGTGCTTGAGCTTGTCTTGTCTCTTCTGGTGCTTTTCTTTACCTCCTTCTCAGATGTGTGTATTGTGCTTAAGCTTGTCTTGTCTCTTCTGGTGCTTTTCTTTACCTTCCATCTGAGCAAGTGTGTACTGTACTTGAGCTTGTCTTGTCTCTTCTGGTGTTTTTCTTTACCTCCTTCTGAGCAAGTGTGTACTGTACTTGAGCTTGTCTTGTCTCTTCTGGTGTTTTTCTTTTCCTCCTTCTGAGCTAGTGTGTACTGTGCTTGAGCTTCTCTAAACTCTTCTGGTGTTTTTCGTTACCTCATCCTCAGCTTGTGTGTACTGTGCTTGAGCTTGTCTTATCTCTTCTGGTGTTTTTCTATACCTCTTTACCTCTTTCTGAGCTCGTGTATACAGTGCTTGAACTTGTCCAGACTCTTCTGGTGCTTTTCTTTACCTCCTTCTCAATTGTGTGAACTGTGCTTGAGCTTGTCTTATCTCTTCTGGTGCTTTTCTTTACCTCCTTCTGACCAAGTGTGTACTGAGCTTCAGCTTGTCTAGTCACTTCTGGTGCTTTTATTTTCCTCCTTCTGAGCTAATGTGTACTGTACTTGAACTTCTCTAATCTCTTCTGGTGCTTTTCTTTACCTCTTTCTCAGTTGTGTGTTCTGTGCTTGAGTTTGTCTTGTCTCTTCTGGTGCTTTTCTTTTCCTCCTTCTCAGCATGTGTGTTCTGTGCTTGAACTTGTCCAGTCTCTTCCGGGTTTTTTCTTTACCTCCTTCTCAGCTTGTGTGTACTGTGTTTGAGCTTGTCTTGTGTCTTGTGGTGTTTTTTTTACCTCCTTCTCATGTACTGTGCTTGAACTTATCTTGTCTCTTCTAATGCTTTTCTTTACCTCCATCTGAGCAAGTGTGTACTGTACTTGAGCTTGTCTTGTCTCTTCTGGTGTTTTTCTTTACCTCCTTCTGAGCAAGTGTGTACTGTACTTGAGTTTGTCTTGTCTCTTCAGGTGTTTTTCTTTTCCTCCTTCTGAGCTAGTGTGTACTGTGCTTGAGCTTCTCTAAACTCTTCTGGTGCTTTTCGTTACCTCCTTCTCAGCTTGTATGTACTGTGCTTGAGCTTGTCTTATCTCTTCTGGTGTTTTTCTATACCTCTTTACCTCTTTCTGAGCTAGTGTATACAGTGCTTGAACTTGTCCAGACTCTTCTGGTGCTTTTCTTTACCTCCTTCTCAATTGTGTGAACTGTGCTTTAGCTTGTCTTATCTCTTCTGGTGTTTTTCTTTACCTCCTTGTCATGTACTGTGCTTGAGCTTGTCTTGTCTCCTCTGGTGCTTTTCTTTACCTCCTTCTGTTCAAATGTGTACTGTACTTGAGCTGGTCTAGTCTCTTCTGGTGTTTTTCTTTACCTCCTTCTGAGCTAATGTATACTGAGCTTGAGCTTGTCTAGTCTCTTCTGGTGCTTTCCTTTTCCTCCTTCTGAGCTAGTGTGTACTTTGCTTGAGCTTGTCTAGTCTCTTCTGGTGCTTTTCTTTATCTCCTTCTCAGTTGTGTGTACTGTGCTTGAGTTTGTCTAGTCTCTTCTGGTGTTTTTCTTTACCTCCTTCTCAGCATGTTTGTACTGTGCTTGAGCTTGTCTTGTCTCTTCTCGTGTTTTTCTATACCTCTTTACCTCTTTCTGAGCTAGTGTATACAGTGCTTGAGCTCATCTTGTCCCTTCTTGTGCTTTTCTTTTCCTCCTTCTGAGCTAGTTTGTACTGAATTTGAGCTTGTCTTGTGTCTTCTGGTACTTTTCTTTACCTCTTTCTCAGCTAGTGTGTACTGTGCTTGAACTTGTCAAGTCTCTTCTGCTGCTTTTATTTACCTTTTTCTCAGTTGTGCGTACTGCGCTTCAGCTTGTCTTGTCTCTTCTGGTGATTTTCTTTACCTCCTTCTCAGCATGTTTGTACTGTGCTTGAGCTTGTCTTGTCTCTTCTGGTGCTTTTCTTTACCTCCTTCTCAGATGTGTGTATTGTGCTTAAGCTTGTCTTGTCTCTTCCGGTGCTTTTCTTTACCTCCTTCTCAGCAAGTGTGTACTGTACTTGAGCTTGTCTTGTCTCTTCTGGTGTTTTTCTTTTCCTCCTTCTGAGCTAGTGTGTACTGTGCTTGAGCTTCTCTAAACTATTCTGGTGCTTTTCGTTACCTCCTTCTCAGCTTGTGTGTACTGTGCTTGAGCTTGTCTTATCTCTTCTGGTGTTTTTCTATACCTCTTTACCTCTTTCTGAGCTAGTGTATACAGTGCTTGAACTTGTCCAGACTCTTCTGGTGCTTTTCTTTACCTCATTCTCAATTGTGTGAACTGTGCTTTAGCTTGTCTTATCTCTCCTGGTGTTTTTCTTTACCTCCTTGTCATGTACTGTGCTTGAGCTTGTCTTGTCTCCTCTGGTGCTTTTCTTTACCTCCTTCTGATCAAATGTGTACTGTACTTGAGCTGGTCTTGTCTCTTCTGGTGTTTTTCTTTACCTCCTTCTCATGTACTGTGCTTGAGCTTGTCTTGTCTCTTCTGGTAATTTTCTTTACCTCCTTCTGAGCTAGTGTGTACTGTGCTTCAGCTTGTCTTGTCTCTTCTGGTGATTTTCTTTACCTTCATGTCAGCTTGTGTATACTGTGCTTCAGCTCGTCTAGTCTCTTCTGGTGCTTTTTTTTACCTCCTTCCGAGCTAGTGTGTACTGTGGTTGAGCTTGTCTTTTGTCTTCTGGTGCTTTTCTTTACCTCTTTCTCAGCTAGTGTGTACGGTGCTTGAACTTGTCAAATGTCTTCTGGTGCTTTTCTTTACCTCCTTCTCAGTTGTGCGTACTGTGCTTAAGCTTGTCTTGTCTCTTCTGGTGCTTTTCTTTACCTCCTTCTGAACATATATGTACTGTACTTGAGCTTGTCTTGTCTCTTCTGGTGTTTTTCTTTACCTCCTTCTGAGCTAGTGTATACTGAGCTTGAGCTTTTCTAGTCTCTTCTGGTGCTTTTCTTTATCTCCTTCTCAGTTGTGTGTACTGTGCTTGAGTTTGTCTAGTCTCTTCTGGTGTTTTTCTTTACCTCCTTCTCAGCATGTTTGTACTGTGCTTGAGCTTGTCTTGTCTCTTCTGGTGCTTTTCTTTACCTCCTTCTCAGATGTGTGTATTGTGCTTAAGCTTGTCTTGTCTCTTCTGGTGCTTTTCTATACCTTCCATCTGAGCAAGTGTGTACTGTACTTGAGCTTGTCTTGTCTCTTCTGGTGTTTTTCTTTTCCTCCTTCTGAGCTAGTGTGTACTGTGCTTGAGCTTCTCTAAACTCTTCTGGTGCTTTTCGTTACCTCCTTCTCAGCTTGTGTGTACTGTGCTTGAGCTTGTCTTATCTCTTCTGGTGTTTTTCTATACCTCTTTACCTCTTTCTGAGCTAGTGTATACAGTGCTTGAACTTGTCCAGACTCTTCTGGTGCTTTTCTTTACCTCCTTCTCAATTGTGTGAACTGTGCTTGAGCTTGTCTTATCTCTTCTGGTGCTTTTCTTTACCTCCTTCTGACCAAGTGTGTACTGAGCTTCAGCTTGTCTAGTCACTTCTGGTGCTTTTATTTTCCTCCTTCTGAGCTAATGTGTACTGTGCTTGAACTTCTCTAATCTCTTCTGGTGCTTTTCTTTACCTCTTTCTCAGTTGTGTGTTCTGTGCTTGAGTTTGTCTTGTCTCTTCTGGTGCTTTTCTTTTCCTCCTTCTCAGCATGTGTGTTCTGTGCTTGAACTTGTCTAGTCTCTTCCGGGTTTTTTCTTTACCTCATTCTCAGCTTGTGTGTACTGTGCTTGAGCTTGTCTTGTGTCTTGTGGTGTTTTTTTTACCTCCTTCTCATGTACTGTGCTTGAACTTGTCTTGTCTCTTCTAATGCTTTTCTTTACCTCCATCTGATCAAGTGTGTACTGTACTTGAGCTTGTCTTGTCTCTTTTGGTGTTTTTCTTTACCTCCTTCTCAGGTACTGTGTTTGAGCTTGTCTTGTCTCTTCTGGTAATTGTCTTTACCTTCCATCTGAGCAAGTGTGTACTGTACTTGTGCTTGTCTTGTCTCTTCTGGTGTTTTTCTTTACCTCCTTCTGAGCAAGTGTGTACTGTACTTGAGCTTGTCTTGTCTCTTCTGGTGTTTTACTTTTCCTCCTTCTGAGCTAGTGTGTACTGTGCTTGAGCTTCTCTAAACTCTTCTGGTGCTTTTCGTTACCTCCTTCTCAGCTTGTGTGTACTGTGCTTGAGCTTGTCTTATCTCTTCTGGTGTTTTCCTATACCTCTTTACCTCTTTCTGAGCTAGTGTATACAGTGCTTGAACTTGTCCAGACTCTTCTGGTGCTTTTCTTTACCTCCTTCTCAATTGTGTGAACTGTGCTTTAGCTTGTCTTATCTCTTCTGGTGTTTTTCTTTACCTCCTTGTCATGTACTGTGCTTGAGCTTGTCTTGTCTCCTCTGGTGTTTTTCTTTACCTCCTTCTGATCAAATGTGTACTGTACTTGAGCTGGTCTTGTCTCTTCTGGTGTTTTTCTTTACCTCCTTCTGAGCTAATGTATACTGAGCTTGAGCTTGTCTAGTCTCTTCTGGTGCTTTTCTTTTCCTCCTTCTGAGCTAGTGTGTACTGTGCTTGAGCTTGTCTAGTCTCTTCTGGTGCTTTTCTTTATCTCCTTCTCAGTTGTGTGTACTGTGCTTGAGTTTGTCTAGTCTCTTCTGGTGTTTTTCTTTACCTCCTTCTCAGCATGTTTGTATTGTGCTTGAGCTTGTCTTGTCTCTTCTGGTGCTTTTCTTTACCTCCTTCTCAGATGTGTGTATTGTGCTTAAGCTTGTCTTGTCTCTTCTGGTGCTTTTCTTTACCTTCCATCTGAGCAAGTGTGTACTGTACTTGAGCTTGTCTTGTCTCTTCTGGTGTTTTTCTTTACCTCCTTCTGAGCAAGTGTCTACTGTACTTGAGCTTGTCTTGTCTCTTCTGGTGTTTTTCTTTTCCTCCTTCTGAGCTAGTGTGTACTGTGCTTGAGCTTCTCTAAACTCTTCTGGTGTTTTTCGTTACCTCATCCTCAGCTTGTGTGTACTGTGCTTGAGCTTGTCTTATCTCTTCTGGTGTTTTTCTATACCTCTTTACCTCTTTCTGAGCTAGTGTATACAGTGCTTGAACTTGTCCAGACTCTTCTGGTGCTTTTCATTACCTCCTTCTCAATTGTGTGAACTGTGCTTGAGCTTGTCTTATCTCTTCTGGTGCTTTTCTTCACCTCCTTCTGACCAAGTGTGTACTGAGCTTCAGCTTGTCTAGTCACTTCTGGTGCTTTTATTTTCCTCCTTCTGAGCTAATGTGTACTGTGCTTGGACTTCTCTAATCTCTTCTGGTGCTTTTCTTTACCTCTTTCTCAGTTGTGTGTTCTGTGCTTGAGTTTGTCTTGTCTCTTCTGGTGCTTTTCTTTTCCTCCTTCTCAGCATGTGTGTTCTTTGCTTGAACTTGTCTAGTCTCTTCCGGGTTTTTTCTTTACCTCCTTCTCAGCTTGTGTGTACTGTGCTTGAGCTTGTCTTGTGTCTTGTGGTGTTTTTTTTACCTCCTTCTCATGTACTGTGCTTGAACTTGTCTTGTCTCTTCTAATGCTTTTCTTTACCTCCATCTGATCAAGTGTGTACTGTACTTGAGCTTGTCTTGTCTCTTTTGGTGTTTTTCTTTACCTCCTTCTGAGCTAGTGTGTACTGTGTTTGAGCTTGTCTTGTCTCTTCTGGTAATTGTCTTTACCTTCCATCTGAGCAAGTGTGTACTGTACTTGAGCTTGTCTTGTCTCTTCTGGTGTTTTTCTTTACCTCCTTCTGAGCAAGTGTGTACTGTACTTGAGCTTGTCTTGTCTCTTCTGGTGTTTTTCTTTTCCTCCTTCTGAGCTAGTGTGTACTGTGCTTGAGCTTCTCTAAACTCTTCTGGTGCTTTTCGTTACCTCCTTCTCAGCTTGTGTGTACTGTGCTTGAGCTTGTCTTATCTCTTCTGGTGTTTTTCTATACCTCTTTACCTCTTTCTGAGCTAGTGTATACAGTGCTTGAACTTGTCCAGACACTTCTGGTGCTTTTCTTTACCTCCTTCTCAATTGTGTGAACTGTGCTTTAGCTTGTCTTATCTCTTCTGGTGTTTTTCTTTACCTCCTTGTCATGTACTGTGCTTGAGCTTGTCTTGTCTCCTCTGGTGCTTTTCTTTACCTCCTTCTGATCAAATGTGTACTGTACTTGAGCTGGTCTTGACTCTTCTGGTGTTTTTCTTTACCTCCTTCTGAGCTAATGTATACTGAGCTTGAGCCTGTCTAGTCTCTTCTGGTGCTTTTCTTTTCCTCCTTCTGAGCTAGTGTGTACTGTGCTTGAGCTTGTCTAGTCTCTTCTGGTGCTTTTCTTTATCTCTTTCTCAGTTAGGTGTACTGTGCTTGAGTTTGTCTAGTCTCTTCTGGTGTTTTTCTTTACCTCCTTCTCAGCAGGTTTGTACTGTGCTTGAGCTTGTCTTGTCTCTTCTGGTGTTTTTCTATA
Source organism: Paraescarpia echinospica (assembly GCA_020002185.1). Taxonomy (NCBI): domain Eukaryota; kingdom Metazoa; phylum Annelida; class Polychaeta; order Sabellida; family Siboglinidae; genus Paraescarpia; species Paraescarpia echinospica. Next base: position 98,712 of record JAHLWY010006345.1, on the reverse strand, counting down.
CCTCTTTACCTCTTTCTGAGCTAGTGTATACAGTGCTTGAGCTCATCTTGTCCCTTCTTGTGCTTTTCTTTTCCTCCTTCTGAGCTAGTTTGTACTGAGGTTGAGCTTGTCTTGTGTCTTCTGGTACTTTTCTTTACCTCTTTCTCAGCTAGTGTGTACTGTGCTTGAACTTGTCAAGTCTCTTCTGCTGCTTTTATTTACCTTTTTCTCAGTTGTGCGTACTGCGCTTCAGCTTGTCTTGTCTCTTCTGGTGATTTTCTTTACCTCCTTCTCAGCATGTTTGTACTGTGCTTGAGCTTGTCTTGTCTCTTCTGGTGCTTTTCTTTACCTCCTTCTCAGATGTGTGTATTGTGCTTAAGCTTGTCTTGTCTCTTCCGGTGCTTTTCTTTACCTCCTTCTCAGCAAGTGTGTACTGTACTTGAGCTTGTCTTGTCTCTTCTGGTGTTTTTCTTTTCCTCCTTCTGAGCTAGTGTGTACTGTGCTTGAGCTTCTCTAAACTCTTCTGGTGTTTTTCGTTACCTCATCCTCAGCTTGTGTGTGCTGTGCTTGAGCTTGTCTTATCTCTTCTGGTGTTTTTCTATACCTCTTTACCTCTTTCTGAGCTAGTGTATACAGTGCTTGAACTTGTCCAGACTCTTCTGGTGCTTTTCTTTACCTCATTCTCAATTGTGTGAACTGTGCTTTAGCTTGTCTTATCTCTCCTGGTGTTTTTCTTTACCTCCTTGTCATGTACTGTGCTTGAGCTTGTCTTGTCTCCTCTGGTGCTTTTCTTAACCTCCTTCTGATCAAATGTGTACTGTACTTGAGCTGGTCTTGTCTCTTCTGGTGTTTTTCTTTACCTCCTTCTCATGTACTGTGCTTGAGCTTGTCTTTTCTCTTCTGGTAATTTTCTTTACCTCCTTCTGAGCTAGTGTGTACTGTGCTTCAGCTTGTCTTGTCTGTTCTGGTGCTTTTCTTTACCTTCATGTCAGCTTGTGTATACTGTGATTCAGCTCGTCTAGTCTCTTCTGGTGCTTTTCTTTACCTCCTTCCGAGCTAGTGTGTACTGTGGTTGAGCTTGTCTTTTGTCTTCTGGTGCTTTTCTTTACCTCTTTCTCAGCTAGTGTATACGGTGCTTGAACTTGTCAAATGTCTTCTGGTGCTTTTCATTACCTCCTTCTCAGTTGTGCGTACTGTGCTTAAGCTTGTCTTGTCTCTTCTGGTGCTTTTCTTTACCTCCTTCTGAACACATATGTACTGTACTTGAGCTTGTCTTGTCTCTTCTGGTGTTTTTCTTTACCTCTTTCTGAGCTAGTGTATACTGAGCTTGAGCTTGTCTAGTCTCTTCTGGTGCTTTTCTTTTCCTCCTTCTGAGCTAGTGTGTACTGTGCTTGAGCTTGTGTAGTCTCTTCTGGTGCTTTTCTTTATCTCCTTCTCAGATGTGTATATTGTGCTTAAGCTTGTCTTGTCTCTTCTGGTGCTTTTCTATACCTTCCATCTGAGCAAGTGTGTACTGTACTTGAGCTTGTCTTGTCTCTTCTGGTGTTTTTCTTTTCCTCCTTCTGAGCTAGTGTGTACTGTGCTTCAGCTTCTCTAAACTCTTCTGGTGCTTTTCGTTACCTCATTCTCAGCTTGTGTGTACTGTGCTTGAGCTTGTCTTATCTCTTCTGGTGTTTTTCTATACCTCTTTACCTCTTTCTGAGCTAGTGTATACAGTGCTTGAGCTCATCTTGTCCCTTCTTGTGCTTTTCTTTTCCTCCTTCTGAGCTAGTGTGTACTGTGCTTGAGCTTCTCTAAACTCTTCTGGTGTTTTTCGTTACCTCATCCTCAGCTTGTGTGTACTGTGCTTGAGCTTGTCTTATCTCTTCTGGTGTTTTTCTATACCTCTTTACCTCTTTCTGAGCTAGTGTATACAGTGCTTGAACTTGTCCAGACTCTTCTGGTGCTTTTCTTTACCTCCTTCTCAATTGTGTGAACTGTGCTTGAGCTTGTCTTATCTCTTCTGGTGCTTTTCTTTACCTCCTTCTGACCAAGTGTGTACTGAGCTTCAGCTTGTCTAGTCACTTCTGGTGCTTTTATTTTCCTCCTTCTGAGCTAATGTGTACTGTGCTTGAACTTCTCTAATCTCTTCTGGTGCTTTTCTTTACCTCTTTCTCAGTTGTGTGTTCTGTGCTTGAGTTTGTCTTGTCTCTTCTGGTGCTTTTCTTTTCCTCCTTCTCAGCATGTGTGTTCTGTGCTTGAACTTGTCTAGTCTCTTCCGGGTTTTTTCTTTACCTCCTTCTCAGCTTGTGTGTACTGTGCTTGAGCTTGTCTTGTGTCTTGTGGTGTTTTTTTTACCTCCTTCTCATGTACTGTGCTTGAACTTGTCTTGTCTCTTCTAGTGCTTTTCTTTACCTCCATCTGATCAAGTGTGTACTGTACTTGAGCTTGTCTTGTCTCTTTTGGTGTTTTTCTTTACCTCCTTCTCAGGTACTGTGTTTGAGCTTGTCTTGTCTCTTCTGGTAATTGTCTTTACCTTCCATCTGAGCAAGTGTGTACTGTACTTGAGCTTGTCTTGTCTCTTCTGGTGTTTTTCTTTACCTCCTTCTGAGCAAGTGTGTACTGTACTTGAGCTTGTCTTGTCTCTTCTGGTGTTTTTCTTTTCCTCCTTCTGAGCTAGTGTGTACTGTGCTTGAGCTTCTCTAAACTCTTCTGGTGCTTTTCGTTACCTCCTTCTCAGCTTGTGTGTACTGTGCTTGAGCTTGTCTTATCTCTTCTGGTGTTTTTCTATACCTCTTTACCTCTTTCTGAGCTAGTGTATACAGTGCTTGAACTTGTCCAGACTCTTCTGGTGCTTTTCTTTACCTCCTTCTCAATTGTGTGAACTGTGCTTTAGCTTGTCTTATCTCTTCTGGTGTTTTTCTTTACCTCCTTGTCATGTACTGTGCTTGAGCTTGTCTTGTCTCCTCTGGTGCTTTTCTTTACCTCCTTCTGATCAAATGTGTACTGTACTTGAGCTGGTCTTGTCTCTTCTGGTGTTTTTCTTTACCTCCTTCTGAGCTAATGTATACTGAGCTTGAGCTTGTCTAGTCTCTTCTGGTGCTTTTCTTTTCCTCCTTCTGAGCTAGTGTGTACTGTGCTTGAGCTTGTCTAGTCTCTTCTGGTGCTTTTCTTTATCTCCTTCTCAGTTGTGTGTACTGTGCTTGAGTTTGTCTAGTCTCTTCTGGTGTTTTTCTTTACCTCCTTCTCAGCATGTTTGTACTGTGCTTGAGCTTGTCTTGTCTCTTCTGGTGCTTTTCTTTACCTCCTTCTCAGATGTGTGTATTGTGCTTAAGCTTGTCTTGTCTCTTCTGGTGCTTTTCTTTACCTTCCATCTGAGCAAGTGTGTACTGTACTTGAGCTTGTCTTGTCTCTTCTGGTGTTTTTCTTTACCTCCTTCTGAGCAAGTGTCTACTGTACTTGAGCTTGTCTTGTCTCTTCTGGTGTTTTTCTTTTCCTCCTTCTGAGCTAGTGTGTACTGTGCTTGAGCTTCTCTAAACTCTTCTGGTGTTTTTCGTTACCTCCTTCTCAGCTTGTGTGTACTGTGCTTGAGCTTGTCTTATCTCTTCTGGTGTTTTTCTATACCTCTTTACCTCTTTCTGAGCTAGTGTATACAGTGCTTGAACTTGTCCAGACTCTTCTGGTGCTTTTCTTTACCTCCTTCTCAATTGTGTGAACTGTGCTTGAGCTTGTCTTATCTCTTCTGGTGCTTTTCTTTACCTCCTTCTGAGCAAGTGTGTACTGAGCTTCAGCTTGTCTAATCACTTCTGGTGCTTTTATTTTCCTCCTTCTGAGCTAATGTGTACTGTGCTTGAACTTCTCTAATCTCTTCTGGTGCTTTTCTTTACCTCTTTCTCAGTTGTGTGTTCTGTGCTTGAGTTTGTCTTGTCTCTTCTGGTGCTTTTCTTTTCCTCCTTCTCAGCATGTGTGTTCTGTGCTTGAACTTGTCTAGTCTCTTCCGGGGTTTTTCTTTACCTCCTTCTCAGCTTGTGTGTACTGTGCTTGAGCTTGTCTTGTCTCTTGTGGTGTTTTTTTTACCTCCTTCTCATGTACTGTGCTTGAACTTGTCTTGTCTCTTCTATGCTTTTCTTTACCTCCATCTGATCAAGTGTGTACTGTACTTGAGCTTGTCTTGTCTCTTTTGGTGTTTTTCTTTACCTCCTTCTCAGGTACTGTGTTTGAGCTTGTCTTGTCTCTTCTGGTAATTGTCTTTACCTTCCATCTGAGCAAGTGTGTACTGTACTTGAGCTTGTCTTGTCTCTTCTGGTGTTTTTCTTTACCTCCTTCTGAGCAAGTGTGTATTGTACTTGAGCTTGTCTTGTCTCTTCTGGTGTTTTTCTTTTCCTCCTTCTGAACTAGTGTGTACTGTGCTTGAGCTTCTCTAAACTCTTCTGGTGCTTTTCGTTACCTCCTTCTCAGCTTGTGTGTACTGTGCTTGAGCTTGTCTTATCTCTTCTGGTGTTTTTCTATACCTCTTTACCTCTTTCTGAGCTAGTGTATACAGTGCTTGAGCTCATCTTGTCCCTTCTTGTGCTTTTCTTTTCCTCCTTCTGAGCTAGTTTGTACTGAGGTTGAGCTTGTCTTGTGTCTTCTGGTACTTTTCTTTACCTCTTTCTCAACTAGTGTGTACTGTGCTTGAACTTGTCAAGTCTCTTCTGCTGCTTTTATTTACCTTTTTCTCAGTTGTGCGTACTGCGCTTCAGCTTGTCTTGTCTCTTCTGGTGTTTTTCTTTACCTCCTTCTCAGCATGTTTGTACTGTGCTTGAGCTTGTCTTCTCTTCTGGTGCTTTTCTTTACCTCCTTCTCAGATGTGTGTATTGTGCTTAAGCTTGTCTTGTCTCTTCCGGTGCTTTTATTTACCTCCTTCTCAGCAAGTGTTTACTGTACTTGAGCTTGTCTTGTCTCTTCTGGTGTTTTTCTTTTCCTCCTTCTGAGCTAGTGTGTACTGTGTTTGAGCTTGTCTTGTCTCTTTTGGTAATTGTCTTTACCTTCCATCTGAGCAAGTGTGTACTGTACTTGAGCTTGTCTTTTCTCTTCTGGTGTTTTTCTTTACCTCCTCCTGAGCAAGTGTGTACTGTACTTGAGCTTGTCTTGTCTCTTCTGGTGTTTTTCTTTTCCTCCTTCTGAGCTAGTGTGTACTGTGCTTGAGCTTCTCTAATCTCTTCTGGTGCTTTTCGTTACCTCCTTCTCTGCTTGTGTGTACTGTGCTTGAGCTTGTCTTATCTCTTCTGGTGTTTTTCTATACCTCTTTACCTCTTTCTGAGCTAGTGTATACAGTGCTTGAACTTGTCCAGACTCTTCTGGTGCTTTTCTTTACCTCCTTCTCAATTGTGTGAACTGTGCTTTAGCTTGTCTTATCTCTTCTGGTGTTTTTCTTTACCTCCTTGTCATGTACTGTGCTTGAGCTTGTCTTGTCTCCTCTGGTGCTTTTCTTTACCTCCTTCTGATCAAATGTGTACTGTACTTGAGCTGGTCTTGTCTCTTCTGGTGTTTTTCTTTACCTCCTTCTGAGCTAATGTACACTGAGCTTGAGCTTGTCTAGTCTCTTCTGGTGCTTTTCTTTTCCTCCTTCTGAGCTAGTGTGTACTGTGCTTGAGCTTGTCTAGTCTCTTCTGGTGCTTTTCTTTATCTCCTTCTCAGTTGTGTGTACTGTGCTTGAGTTTGTCTAGTCTCTTCTGGTGTTTTTCTTTACCTCCTTCTCAGCATGTTTGTACTGTGCTTGAGCTTGTCTTGTCTCTTCTGGTGCTTTTCTTTACCTCCTTCTCAGATGTGTGTATTGTGCTTAAGCTTGTCTTGTCTCTTCTGGTGCTTTTCTTTACCTTCCATCTGAGCAAGTGTGTACTGTACTTGAGCTTGTCTTGTCTCTTCTGGTGTTTTTCTTTACCTCCTTCTGAGCAAGTGTCTACTGTACTTGAGCTTGTCTTGTCTCTTCTGGTGTTTTTCTTTTCCTCCTTCTGAGCTAGTGTGTACTGTGCTTGAGCTTCTCTAAACTCTTCTGGTGTTTTTCGTTACTTCCTTCTCAGCTTGTGTGTACTGTGCTTGAGCTTGTCTTATCTCTTCTGGTGTTTTTCTATACCTCTTTACCTCTTTCTGAGCTAGTGTATACAGTGCGTGAACTTGTCCAGACTCTTCTGGTGCTTTTCTTTACCTCCTTCTCAATTGTGTGAACTGTGCTTGAGCTTGTCTTATCTCTTCTGGTGCTTTTCTTTACCTCCTTCTGAGCAAGTGTGTACTGAGCTTCAGCTTGTCTAGTCACTTCTGGTGCTTTTATTTTCCTCCTTCTGAGCTAATGTGTACTGTGCTTGAACTTCTCTAATCTCTTCTGGTGCTTTTCTTTACCTCTTTCTCAGTTGTGTGTTCTGTGCTTGAGTTTGTCTTGTCTCTTCTGGTGCTTTTCTTTTCCTCCTTCTCAGCATGTGTGTTCTGTGATTGAACTTGTCTAGTCTCTTCCGGGGTTTTTCTTTACCTCCTTCTCAGCTTGTGTGTACTGTGCTTGAGCTTGTCTTGTCTCTTGTGGTGTTTTTTTTACCTCCTTCTCATGTACTGTGCTTGAACTTGTCTTGTCTCTTCTATTGCTTTTCTTTACCTCCATCTGATCAAGTGTGTACTGTACTTGAGCTTGTCTTGTCTCTTTTGGTGTTTTTCTTTACCTCCTTCTCAGGTACTGTGTTTGAGCTTGTCTTGTCTCTTCTGGTAATTGTCTTTACCTTCCATCTGAGCAAGTGTGTACTGTACTTGAGCTTGTCTTGTCTCTTCTGGTGTTTTTCTTTACCTCCTTCTGAGCAAGTGTGTATTGTACTTGAGCTTGTCTTGTCTCTTCTGGTGTTTTTCTTTTCCTCCTTCTGAGCTAGTGTGTACTGTGCTTGAGCTTCTCTAAACTCTTCTGGTGTTTTTCGTTACTTCCTTCTCAGCTTGTGTGTACTGTGCTTGAGCTTGTCTTATCTCTTCTGGTGTTTTTCTATACCTCTTTACCTCTTTCTGAGCTAGTGTATACAGTGCTTGAACTTGTCCAGACTCTTCTGGTGCTTTTCTTTACCTCCTTCTCAATTGTGTGAACTGTGCTTGAGCTTGTCTTATCTCTTCTGGTGCTTTTCTTAACCTCCTTCTGAGCAAGTGTGTACTGAGCTTCAGCTTGTCTAGTCACTTCTGGTGCTTTTATTTTCCTCCTTCTGAGCTAATGTGTACTGTGCTTGAACTTCTCTAATCTCTTCTGCTGCTTTTCTTTACCTCTTTCTCAGTTGTGTGTTCTGTGCTTGAGTTTGTCTTGTCTCTTCTGGTGCTTTTCTTTTCCTCCTTCTCAGCATGTGTGTTCTGTGCTTGAACTTGTCTAGTCTCTTCCGGGGTTTTTCTTTACCTCCTTCTCAGCTTGTTTGTACTGTGCTTGAGCTTGTCTTGTCTCTTGTGGTGTTTTTTTTACCTCCTTCTCATGTACTGTGCTTGAACTTGTCTTGTCTCTTCTATTGCTTTTCTTTACCTCCATCTGATCAAGTGTGTACTGTACTTGAGCTTGTCTTGTCTCTTTTGGTGTTTTTCTTTACCTCCTTCTCAGGTACTGTGTTTGAGCTTGTCTTGTCTCTTCTGGTAATTGTCTTTACCTTCCATCTGAGCAAGTGTGTACTGTACTTGAGCTTGTCTTGTCTCTTCTGGTGTTTTTCTTTACCTCCTTCTGAGCAAGTGTGTATTGTACTTGAGCTTGTCTTGTCTCTTCTGGTGTTTTTCTTTTCCTCCTTCTGAGCTAGTGTGTACTGTGCTTGAGCTTCTCTAAACTCTTCTGGTGCTTTTCGTTACCTCCTTCTCAGCTTGTGTGTACTGTGCTTGAGCTTGTCTTATCTCTTCTGGTGTTTTTATATACCTCTTTACCTCTTTTTGAGCTAGTGTATACAGTGCTTGAGCTAATCTTGTCCCTTCTTGTGCTTTTCTTTTCCTCCTTCTGAGCTAGTTTCTACTGAGGTTGAGCTTGTCTTGTGTCTTCTGGTACTTTTCTTTACCTCTTTCTCAACTAGTGTGTACTGTGCTTGAACTTGTCAAGTCTCTTCTGCTGCTTTTATTTACCTTTTTCTCAGTTGTGCGTACTGCGCTTCAGCTTGTCTTGTCTCTTCTGGTGTTTTTCTTTACCTCCTTCTCAGCATGTTTGTACTGTGCTTGAGCTTGTCTTGTCTCTTCTGGTGCTTTTCTTTACCTCCTTCTCAGATGTGTGTATTGTGCTTAAGCTTGTCTTGTCTCTTCTGGTGCTTTTCTTTACCTTCCATCTGAGCAAGTGTGTACTGTACTTGAGCTTGTCTTGTCTCTTCTGGTGTTTTTCTTTACCTCCTTCTGAGCAAGTGTCTACTGTACTTGAGCTTGTCTTGTCTCTTCTGGTGTTTTTCTTTTCCTCCTTCTGAGCTAGTGTGTACTGTGCTTGAGCTTCTCTAAACTCTTCTGGTGTTTTTCGTTACCTCCTTCTCAGCTTGTGTGTACTGTGCTTGAGCTTGTCTTATCTCTTCTGGTGTTTTTCTATACCTCTTTACCTCTTTCTGAGCTAGTGTATACAGTGCTTGAACTTGTCCAGACTCTTCTGGTGCTTTTCTTTACCTCCTTCTCAATTGTGTGAACTGTGCTTGAGCTTGTCTTATCTCTTCTGGTGCTTTTCTTTACCTCCTTCTGAGCAAGTGTGTACTGAGCTTCAGCTTGTCTAATCACTTCTGTTGCTTTTATTTTCCTCCTTCTAAGCTAATGTGTACTGTGCTTGAACTTCTCTAATCTCTTCTGGTGCTTTTCTTTACCTCTTTCTCAGTTGTGTGTTCTGTGCTTGAGTTTGTCTTGTCTCTTCTGGTGCTTTTCTTTTCCTCCTTCTCAGCATGTGTGTTCTGTGCTTGAACTTGTCTAGTCTCTTCCGGGGTTTTTCTTTACCTCCTTCTCAGCTTGTGTGTACTGTGCTTGAGCTTGTCTTGTCTCTTGTGGTGTTTTTTTTACCTCCTTCTCATGTACTGTGCTTGAACTTGTCTTGTCTCTTCTATTGCTTTTCTTTACCTCCATCTGATCAAGTGTGTACTGTACTTGAGCTTGTCTTGTCTCTTTTGGTGTTTTTCTTTACCTCCTTCTCAGGTACTGTGTTTGAGCTTGTCTTGTCTCTTCTGGTAATTGTCTTTACCTTCCATCTGAGCAAGTGTGTACTGTACTTGAGCTTGTCTTGTCTCTTCTGGTGTTTTTCTTTACCTCCTTCTGAGCAAGTGTGTATTGTACTTGAGCTTGTCTTGTCTCTTCTGGTGTTTTTCTTTTCCTCCTTCTGAGCTAGTGTGTACTGTGCTTGAGCTTCTCTAAACTCTTCTGGTGCTTTTCGTTACCTCCTTCTCAGCTTGTGTGTACTGTGCTTGAGCTTGTCTTATCTCTTCTGGTGTTTTTCTATACCTCTTTTCCTCTTTCTGAGCTAGTGTATACAGTGCTTGAGCTCATCTTGTCCCTTCTTGTGCTTTTCTTTTCCTCCTTCTGAGCTAGTTTGTACTGAGGTTGAGCTTGTCTTGTGTCTTCTGGTACTTTTCTTTACCTCTTTCTCAACTAGTGTGTACTGTGCTTGAACTTGTCAAGTCTCTTCTGCTGCTTTTATTTACCTTTTTCTCAGTTGTGCGTACTGCGCTTCAGCTTGTCTTGTCTCTTCTGGTGTTTTTCTTTACCTCCTTCTCAGCATGTTTGTACTGTGCTTGAGCTTGTCTTGTCTCTTCTGGTGCTTTTCTTTACCTCCTTCTCAGATGTGTGTATTGTGCTTAAGCTTGTCTTGTCTCTTCCGGTGCTTTTATTTACCTCCTTCTCAGCAAGTGTTTACTGTACTTGAGCTTGTCTTGTCTCTTCTGGTGTTTTTCTTTTCCTCCTTCTGAGCTAGTGTGTACTGTGTTTGAGCTTGTCTTGTCTCTTCTGGTAATTGTCTTTACCTTCCATCTGAGCAAGTGTGTACTGTACTTGAGCTTGTCTTTTCTCTTCTGGTGTTTTTCTTTACCTCCTCCTGAGCAAGTGTGTACTGTACTTGAGCTTGTCTTGTCTCTTCTGGTGTTTTTCTTTTCCTCCTTCTGAGCTAGTGTGTACTGTGCTTGAGCTTCTCTAATCTCTTCTGGTGCTTTTCGTTACCTCCTTCTCTGCTTGTGTGTACTGTGCTTGAGCTTGTCTTATCTCTTCTGGTGTTTTTCTATACCTCTTTACCTCTTTCTGAGCTAGTGTATACAGTGCTTGAACTTGTCCAGACTCTTCTGGTGCTTTTCTTTACCTCCTTCTCAATTGTGTGAACTGTGCTTTAGCTTGTCTTATCTCTTCTGGTGTTTTTCTTTACCTCCTTGTCATGTACTGTGCTTGAGCTTGTCTTGTCTCCTCTGGTGCTTTTCTTTACCTCCTTCTGATCAAATGTGTACTGTACTTGAGCTGGTCTTGTCTCTTCTGGTGTTTTTCTTTACCTCCTTCTGAGCTAATGTATACTGAGCTTGAGCTTGTCTAGTCTCTTCTGGTGCTTTTCTTTTCCTCGTTCTGAGCTAGTGTGTACTGTGCTTGAGCTTGTCTAGTCTCTTCTGGTGCTTTTCTTTATCTCCTTCTCAGTTGTGTGTACTGTGCTTGAGTTTGTCTAGTCTCTTCTGGTGTTTTTCTTTACCTCCTTCTCAGCATGTTTGTACTGTGCTTGAGCTTGTCTTGTCTCTTCTGGTGCTTTTCTTTACCTCCTTCTCAGATGTGTGTATTGTGCTTAAGCTTGTCTTGTCTCTTCTGGTGCTTTTCTTTACATTCCATCTGAGCAAGTGTGTAATGTACTTGAGCTTGTCTTGTCTCTTCTGGTGTTTTTCTTTACCTCCTTCTGAGCAAGTGTCTACTGTACTTGAGCTTGTCTTGTCTCTTCTGGTGTTTTTCTTTTCCTCCTTCTGAGCTAGTGTGTACTGTGCTTGAGCTTCTCTAAACTCTTCTGGTGTTTTTCGTTACCTCCTTCTCAGCTTGTGTGTACTGTGCTTGAGCTTGTCTTATCTCTTCTGGTGTTTTTCTATACCTCTTTACCTCTTTCTGAGCTAGTGTATACAGTGCTTGAACTTGTCCAGACTCTTCTGGTGCTTTTCTTTACCTCCTTCTCAATTGTGTGAACTGTGCTTGAGCTTGTCTTATCTCTTCTGGTGCTTTTCTTTACCTCCTTCTGAGCAAGTGTGTACTGAGCTTCAGCTTGTCTAGTCACTTCTGGTGCTTTTATTTTCCTCCTTCTGAGCTAATGTGTACTGTGCTTGAACTTCTCTAATCTCTTCTGGTGCTTTTCTTTACCTCTTTCTCAGTTGTGTGTTCTGTGCTTGAGTTTGTCTTGTCTCTTCTGGTGCTTTTCTTTTCCTCCTTCTCAGCATGTGTGTTCTGTGCTTGAACTTGTCTAGTCTCTTCCGGGGTTTTTCTTTACCTCCTTCTCAGCTTGTGTGTACTGTGCTTGAGCTTGTCTTGTCTCTTGTGGTGTTTTTTTTACCTCCTTCTCATGTACTGTGCTTGAACTTGTCTTGTCTCTTCTATTGCTTTTCTTTACCTCCATCTGATCAAGTGTGTACTGTACTTGAGCTTGTCTTGTCTCTTTTGGTGTTTTTCTTTACCTCCTTCTCAGGTACTGTGTTTGAGCTTGTCTTGTCTCTTCTGGTAATTGTCTTTACCTTCCATCTGAGCAAGTGTGTACTGTACTTGAGCTTGTCTTGTCTCTTCTGGTGTTTTTCTTTACCTCCTTCTGAGCAAGTGTGTATTGTACTTGAGCTTGTCTTGTCTCTTCTGGTGTTTTTCTTTTCCTCCTTCTGAGCTAGTGTGTACTGTGCTTGAGCTTCTCTAAACTCTTCTGGTGTTTTTCGTTACTTCCTTCTCAGCTTGTGTGTACTGTGCTTGAGCTTGTCTTATCTCTTCTGGTGTTTTTCTATACCTCTTTACCTCTTTCTGAGCTAGTGTATACAGTGCGTGAACTTGTCCAGACTCTTCTGGTGCTTTTCTTTACCTCCTTCTCAATTGTGTGAACTGTGCTTGAGCTTGTCTTATCTCTTCTGGTGCTTTTCTTTACCTCCTTCTGAGCAAGTGTGTACTGAGCTTCAGCTTGTCTAGTCACTTCTGGTGCTTTTATTTTCCTCCTTCTGAGCTAATGTGTACTGTGCTTGAACTTCTCTAATCTCTTCTGGTGCTTTTCTTTACCTCTTTCTCAGTTGTGTGTTCTGTGCTTGAGTTTGTCTTGTCTCTTCTGGTGCTTTTCTTTTCCTCCTTCTCAGCATGTGTGTTCTGTGCTTGAACTTGTCTAGTCTCTTCCGGGGTTTTTCTTTACCTCCTTCTCAGCTTGTGTGTACTGTGCTTGAGCTTGTCTTGTCTCTTGTGGTGTTTTTTTTACCTCCTTCTCATGTACTGTGCTTGAACTTGTCTTGTCTCTTCTATTGCTTTTCTTTACCTCCATCTGATCAAGTGTGTACTGTACTTGAGCTTGTCTTGTCTCTTTTGGTGTTTTTCTTTACCTCCTTCTCAGGTACTGTGTTTGAGCTTGTCTTGTCTCTTCTGGTAATTGTCTTTACCTTCCATCTGAGCAAGTGTGTACTGTACTTGAGCTTGTCTTGTCTCTTCTGGTGTTTTTCTTTACCTCCTTCTGAGCAAGTGTGTATTGTACTTGAGCTTGTCTTGTCTCTTCTGGTGTTTTTCTTTTCCTCCTTCTGAGCTAGTGTGTACTGTGCTTGAGCTTCTCTAAACTCTTCTGGTGCTTTTCGTTACCTCCTTCTCAGCTTGTGTGTACTGTGCTTGAGCTTGTCTTATCTCTTCTGGTGTTTTTCTATACCTCTTTACCTCTTTCTGAGCTAGTGTATACAGTGCTTGAGCTCATCTTGTCCCTTCTTGTGCTTTTCTTTTCCTCCTTCTGAGCTAGTTTGTACTGAGGTTGAGCTTGTCTTGTGTCTTCTGGTACTTTTCTTTACCTCTTTCTCAACTAGTGTGTACTGTGCTTGAACTTGTCAAGTCTCTTCTGCTGCTTTTATTTAGCTTTTTCTCAGTTGTGCGTACTGCGCTTCAGCTTGTCTTGTCTCTTCTGGTGTTTTTCTTTACCTCCTTCTCAGCATGTTTGTACTGTGCTTGAGCTTGTCTTGTCTCTTCTGGTGCTTTTCTTTACCTCCTTCTCAGATGTGTGTATTGTGCTTAAGCTTGTCTTGTCTCTTCCGGTGCTTTTATTTACCTCCTTCTCAGCAAGTGTGTACTGTACTTGAGTTTGTCTTGTCTCTTCTGGTGTTTTTCTTTTCCTCCTTCTGAGCTAGTGTGTACTGTGTTTGAGCTTGTCTTGTCTCTTCCGGTAATTGTCTTTACCTTCCATCTGAGCAAGTGTGTACTGTACTTGAGCTTGTCTTGTCTCTTCTGGTGTTTTTCTTTACCTCCTTCTGAGCAAGTGTGTACTGTACTTGAGCTTGTCTTGTCTCTTCTGGTGTTTTTCTTTTCCTCCTTCTGAGCTAGTGTGTACTGTGCTTGAGCTTCTCTAAACTCTTCTGGTGCTTTTCGTTACCTCCTTCTCAGCTTGTGTGTACTGTGCTTGAGCTTGTCTTATCTCTTCTGGTGTTTTTCTATACGTCTTTACCTCTTTCTGAGCTAGTGTATACAGTGCTTGAACTTGTCCAGACTCTTCTGGTGCTTTTCTTTTCCTCCTTCTCAGCATGTTTGTACTGTGCTTGAGCTTGTCTTGTCTCTTCTGGTGCTTTTCTTTACCTCCTTCTCAGATGTGTGTATTGTGCTTAAGCTTGTCTTGTCTCTTCCGGTGCTTTTATTTACCTCCTTCTCAGCAAGTGTGTACTGTACTTGAGCTTGTCTTGTCTCTTATGGTGTTTTTCTTTTCCTCCTTCTGAGCTAGTGTATACTGTGCTTGAGCTTCTCTAAACTATTCTGGTGCTTTTCGTTACCTCCTTCTCAGCTTGTGTGTACTGTGCTTGAGCTTGTCTTATCTCTTCTGGTGTTTTTCTATACCTCTTTACCTCTTTCTGAGCTAGTGTATACAGTGCTTGAACTTGTCCAGACTCTTCTGGTGCTTTTCTTTACCTCCTTCTCAATTGTGTGAACTGTGCTTTAGCTTGTCTTATCTCTCCTGGTGTTTTTCTTTACCTCCTTGTCATGTACTGTGCTTGAGCTTGTCTTGTCTCCTCTGGTGCTTTTCTTTACCTCCTTCTGATCAAATGTGTACTGTACTTGAGCTGGTCTTGTCTCTTCTGGTGTTTTTCTTTACCTCCTTCTCATGTACTGTGCTTGAGCTTGTCTTGTCTCTTCTGGTAATTTTCTTTACCTCCTTCTGAGCTAGTGTGTACTGTGCTTCAGCTTGTCTTGTCTCTTCTGGTGCTTTTCTTTACCTTCATGTCAGCTTGTGTATACTGTGCTTCAGCTCGTTTAGTCTCTTCTGGTGCTTATCTTTACCTCCTTCCGAGCTAGTGTGTACTGTGGTTGAGCTTGTCTTTTGTCTTCTGGTGCTTTTCTTTACCTCTTTCTCAGCTAGTGTGTACGGTGCTTGAACTTGTCAAATGTCTTCTGGTGCTTTTCTTTACCTCCTTCTCAGTTGTGCGTACTGTGCTTAAGCTTGTCTTTTCTCTTCTGGTGCTTTTATTTACCTCCTTCTGAACATATATGTACTGTACTTGAGCTTGTCTTGTCTCTTCTGGTGTTTTTCTTTACCTCCTTCTGAGCTAGTGTATACTGAGCTTGAGCTTGTCTAGTCTCTTCTGGTGCTTTTCTTTTCCTCCTTCTGAGCTAGTGTGTACTGTGCTTGAGTTTGTCTAGTCTCTTCTGGTGCTTTTCTTTATCTCCTTCTCAGTTGTGTGTACTGTGCTTGAGTTTGTCTAGTCTCTTCTGGTGTTTTTCTTTACCTCCTTCTCAGCATGTTTGTACTGTGCTTGAGCTTGTCTTGTCTCTTCTGGTGCTTTTCTTTACCTCCTTCTCAGATGTGTGTATTGTGCTTAAGCTTGTCTTGTCTCTTCTGGTGCTTTTCTATACCTTCCATCTGAGCAAGTGTGTACTGTACTTGAGCGTGTCTTGTCTGTTCTGGTGTTTTTCTTTACCTCCTTCTGAGCAAGTGTGTACTGTACTTGAGCTTGTCTTGTCTCTTCTGGTGTTTTTCTTTTCCTCCTTCTGAGCTAGTGTGTACTGTGCTTGAGCTTCTCTAAACTCTTCTGGTGTTTTTCGTTACCTCCTTCTCAGCTTGTGTGTACTGTGCTTGAGCTTGTCTTATCTCTTCTGGTGATTTTCTATACCTCTTTACCTCTTTCTGAGCTAGTGTATACAGTGCTTGAACTTGTCCAGACTCTTCTGGTGCTTTTCTTTACCTCCTTCTCAATTGTGTGAACTGTGCTTGAGCTTGTCTTATCTCTTCTGGTGCTTTTCTTTACCTCCTTCTGAGCAAGTGTGTACTGAGCTTCAGCTTGTCTAATCACTTCTGGTGCTTTTATTTTCCTCCTTCTAAGCTAATGTGTACTGTGCTTGAACTTCTCTAATCTCTTCTGGTGCTTTTCTTTACCTCTTTCTCAGTTGTGTGTTCTGTGCTTGAGTTTGTCTTGTCTCTTCTGGTGCTTTTCTTTTCCTCCTTCTCAGCATGTGTGTTCTGTGCTTGAACTTGTCTAGTCTCTTCCGGGGTTTTTCTTTACCTCCTTCTCAGCTTGTGTGTACTGTGCTTGAGCTTGTCTTGTCTCTTGTGGTGTTTTTTTTACCTCCTTCTCATGTACTGTGCTTGAACTTGTCTTGTCTCTTCTATTGCTTTTCTTTACCTCCATCTGATCAAGTGTGTACTGTACTTGAGCTTGTCTTGTCTCTTTTGGTGTTTTTCTTTACCTCCTTCTCAGGTACTGTGTTTGAGCTTGTCTTGTCTCTTCTGGTAATTGTCTTTACCTTCCATCTGAGCAAGTGTGTACTGTACTTGAGCTTGTCTTGTCTCTTCTGGTGTTTTTCTTTACCTCCTTCTGAGCAAGTATGTATTGTACTTGAGCTTGTCTTGTCTCTTCTGGTGTTTTTCTTTTCCTCCTTCTGAGCTAGTGTGTACTGTGCTTGAGCTTCTCTAAACTCTTCTGGTGCTTTTCGTTACCTCCTTCTCAGCTTGTGTGTACTGTGCTTGAGCTTGTCTTATCTCTTCTGGTGTTTTTCTATACCTCTTTTCCTCTTTCTGAGCTAGTGTATACAGTGCTTGAGCTCATCTTGTCCCTTCTTGTGCTTTTCTTTTCCTCCTTCTGAGCTAGTTTGTACTGAGGTTGAGCTTGTCTTGTGTCTTCTGGTACTTTTCTTTACCTCTTTCTCAACTAGTGTGTACTGTGCTTGAACTTGTCAAGTCTCTTCTGCTGCTTTTATTTACCTTTTTCTCAGTTGTGCGTACTGCGCTTCAGCTTGTCTTGTCTCTTCTGGTGTTTTTCTTTACCTCCTTCTCAGCATGTTTGTACTGTGCTTGAGCTTGTCTTGTCTCTTCCGGTGCTTTTCTTTACCTCCTTCTCAGCAAGTGTGTACTGTACTTGAGCTTGTCTTGTCTCTTCTGGTGTTTTTCTTTTCCTCCTTCTGAGCTAGTGTGTACTGTGCTTGAGCTTCTCTAAACTATTCTGGTGCTTTTCGTTACCTCCTTCTCAGCTTGTGTGTACTGTGCTTGAGCTTGTCTTTCTCTTCTGGTGTTTTTCTATACCTCTTTACCTCTTTCTGAGCTAGTGTATACAGTGCTTGAACTTGTCCAGACTCTTCTGGTGCTTTTCTTTACCTCCTTCTCAATTGTGTGAACTGTGCTTTAGCTTGTCTTATCTCTCCTGGTGTTTTTCTTTACCTCCTTGTCATGTACTGTGCTTGAGCTTGTCTTGTCTCCTCTGGTGCTTTTCTTTACCTCCTTCTGATCAAATGTGTACTGTACTTGAGCTGGTCTTGTCTCTTCTGGTGTTTTTCTTTACCTCCTTCTCATGTACTGTGCTTGAGCTTGTCTTGTCTCTTCTGGTAATTTTCTTTACCTCCTTCTGAGCTAGTGTGTACTGTGCTTCAGCTTGTCTTGTCTCTTCTGGTGATTTTCTTTACCTTCATGTCAGCTTGTGTATACTGTGCTTCAGCTCGTCTAGTCTCTTCTGGTGCTTTTTTTTACCTCCTTCCGAGCTAGTGTGTACTGTGGTTGAGCTTGTCTTTTGTCTTCTGGTGCTTTTCTTTACCTCTTTCTCAGCTAGTGTGTACGGTGCTTGAACTTGTCAAATGTCTTCTGGTGCTTTTCTTTACCTCCTTCTCAGTTGTGCGTACTGTGCTTAAGCTTGTCTTGTCTCTTCTGGTGCTTTTCTTTACCTCCTTCTGAACATATATGTACTGTACTTGAGCTTGTCTTGTCTCTTCTGGTGTTTTTCTTTACCTCCTTCTGAGCTAGTGTATACTGAGCTTGAGCTTGTCTAGTCTCTTCTGGTGCTTTTCTTTTCCTCCTTCTGAGCTAGTGTGTACTGTGCTTGAGCTTGTCTGGTCTCTTCTGGTGCTTTTCTTTATCTCCTTCTCAGTTGTGTGTACTGTGCTTGAGTTTGTCTAGTCTCTTCTGGTGTTTTTCTTTACCTCCTTCTCAGCATGTGTGTACTGTGCTTGAGCTTGTCTTGTCTCTTCTGGTGCTTTTCTTTACCTCCTTCTCAGATGTGTGTATTGTGCTTAAGCTTGTCTTGTCTCTTCTGGTGCTTTTCTTTACCTTCCATCTGAGCAAGTGTGTACTGTACTTGAGCTTGTCTTGTCTCTTCTGGTGTTTTTCTTTACCTCCTTCTGAGCAAGTGTGTACTGTACTTGAGCTTGTCTTGTCTCTTCTGGTGTTTTTCTTTTCCTCCTTCTGAGCTAGTGTGTACTGTGCTTGAGCTTCTCTAAACTCTTCTGGTGTTTTTCGTTACCTCATCCTCAGCTTGTGTGTACTGTGCTTGAGCTTGTCTTATCTCTTCTGGTGTTTTTCTATACCTCTTTACCTCTTTCTGAGCTAGTGTATACAGTGCTTGAACTTGTCCAGACTCTTCTGGTGCTTTTCATTACCTCCTTCTCAATTGTGTGAACTGTGCTTGAGCTTGTCTTATCTCTTCTGGTGCTTTTCTTCACCTCCTTCTGACCAAGTGTGTACTGAGCTTCAGCTTGTCTAGTCACTTCTGGTGCTTTTATTTTCCTCCTTCTGAGCTAATGTGTACTGTGCTTGGACTTCTCTAATCTCTTCTGGTGCTTTTCTTTACCTCTTTCTCAGTTGTGTGTTCTGTGCTTGAGTTTGTCTTGTCTCTTCTGGTGCTTTTCTTTTCCTCCTTCTCAGCATGTGTGTTCTGTGCTTGAACTTGTCTAGTCTCTTCCGGGTTTTTTCTTTACCTCCTTCTCAGCTTGTGTGTACTGTGCTTGAGCTTGTCATGTGTCTTGTGGTGTTTTTTTTACCTCCTTCTCATGTACTGTGCTTGAACTTGTCTTGTCTCTTCTAGTGCTTTTCTTTACCTCCATCTGATCAAGTGTGTACTGTACTTGAGCTTGTCTTGTCTCTTTTGGTGTTTTTCTTTACCTCCTTCTCAGGTACTGTGTTTGAGCTTGTCTTGTCTCTTCTGGTAATTGTCTTTACCTTCCATCTGAGCAAGTGTGTACTGTACTTGAGCTTGTCTTGTCTCTTCTGGTGTTTTTCTTTACCTCCTTCTGAGCAAGTGTGTACTGTACTTGAGCTTGTCTTTTCTCTTCTGGTGTTTTTCTTTTCCTCCTTCTGAGCTAGTGTGTACTGTGCTTGAGCTTCTCTAAACTCTTCTGGTGCTTTTCGTTACCTCCTTCTCAGCTAGTGTGTACTGTGCTTGAGCTTGTCTTATCTCTTCTGGTGTTTTTCTATACCTCTTTACCTCTTTCTGAGCTAGTGTATACAGTGCTTGAGCTCATCTTGTCCCTTCTTGTGCTTTTCTTTTCCTCCTTCTGAGCTAGTTTGTACTGAGGTTGAGCTTGTCTTGTGTCTTCTAGTACTTTTCTTTACCTCTTTCTCAGCTAGTGTGTACTGTGCTTGAACTTGTCAAGTCTCTTCTGCTGCTTTTATTTACCTTTTTCTCAGTTGTGCGTACTGCGCTTCAGCTTGTCTTGTCTCTTCTGTTGTTTTTCTTTACCTCCTTCTCAGCATGTTTGTACTGTGCTTGAGCTTGTCTTGTCTCTTCCGGTGCTTTTCTTTACCTCCTTCTCAGCAAGTGTGTACTGTACTTGAGCTTGTCTTGTCTCTTCTGGTGTTTTTCTTTTCCTCCTTCTGAGCTAGTGTGTACTGTGCTTGAGCTTCTCTAAACTATTCTGGTGCTTTTCGTTACCTCCTTCTCAGCTTGTGTGTACTGTGCTTGAGCTTGTCTTATCTCTTCTGGTGTTTTTCTATACCTCTTTACCTCTTTCTGAGCTAGTGTATACAGTGCTTGAACTTGTCCAGACTCTTCTGGTGCTTTTCTTTACCTCCTTCTCAATTGTGTGAACTGTGCTTTAGCTTGTCTTATCTCTCCTGGTGTTTTTCTTTACCTCCTTGTCATGTACTGTGCTTGAGCTTGTCTTGTCTCCTCTGGTGCTTTTCTTTACCTCCTTCTGATCAAATGTGTAGTGTACTTGAGCTGGTCTTGTCTCTTCTGATGTTTTTCTTTACCTCCTTCTCATGTACTGTGCTTGAGCTTGTCTTGTCTCTTCTGGTAATTTTCTTTACCTCCTTCTGAGCTAGTGTGTACTGTGCTTCAGCTTGTCTTGTCTCTTCTGGTGCTTTTCTTTACCTTCATGTCAGCTTGTGTATATTGTGCTTCAGCTCGTCTAGTCTCTTCTGGTGCTTTTCTTTACCTCCTTCCGAGCTAGTGTGTACTGTGGTTGAGCTTGTCTTTTGTCTTCTGGTGCTTTTCTTTACCTCTTTCTCAGCTAGTGTGTACGGTGCTTGAACTTGTCAAATGTCTTCTGGTGCTTTTCTTTACCTCCTTCTCAATTGTGCGTACTGTGCTTAAGCTTGTCTTGTCTCTTCTGGTGCTTTTATTTACCTCCTTCTGAACATATATGTACTGTACTTGAGCTTGTCTTGTCTCTTCTGGTGTTTTTCTTTACCTCCTTCTGAGCTAGTGTATACTGAGCTTGAGCTTGTCTAGTCTCTTCTGGTGCTTTTCTTTTCCTCCTTCTGAGCTAGTGTGTACTGTGCTTGAGCTTGTCTAGTCTCTTCTGGTGCTTTTCTTTATCTCCTTCTCAGTTGTGTGTACTGTGCTTGAGTTTGTCTAGTCTCTTCTGGTGTTTTTCTTTACCTCCTTCTCAGCATGTTTGTACTGTGCTTGAGCTTGTCTTGTCTCTTCTGGTGCTTTTCTTTACCTCCTTCTCAGATGTGTGTATTGTGCTTAAGCTTGTCTTGTCTCTTCTGGTGCTTTTCTATACCTTCCATCTGAGCAAGTGTGTACTGTACTTGAGCGTGTCTTGTCTGTTCTGGTGTTTTTCTTTACCTCCTTCTGAGCAAGTGTGTACTGTACTTGAGCTTGTCTTGTCTCTTCTGGTGTTTTTCTTTTCCTCCTTCTGAGCTAGTGTGTACTGTGCTTGAGCTTCTCTAAACTCTTCTGGTGTTTTTCGTTACCTCATCCTCAGCTTGTGTGTACTGTGCTTGAGCTTGTCTTATCTCTTCTGGTGTTTTTCTATACCTCTTTACCTCTTTCTGAGCTAGTGTATACAGTGCTTGAACTTGTCCAGACTCTTCTGGTGCTTTTCTTTACCTCCTTCTCAATTGTGTGAACTGTGCTTGAGCTTGCTTGTCTCTTCCGGTGCTTTTCTTTACCTCCTTCTCAGCAAGTGTGTACTGTACTTGAGCTTGTCTTGTCTCTTCTGGTGTTTTTCTTTTCCTCCTTCTGAGCTAGTGTGTACTGTGCTTGAGCTTCTCTAAACTATTCTGGTGCTTTTCGTTACCTCCTTCTCAGCTTGTGTGTACTGTGCTTGAGCTTGTCTTATCTCTTCTGGTGTTTTTCCATACCTCTTTACCTCTTTCTGAGCTAGTGTATACAGTGCTTGAACTTGTCCAGACTCTTCTGGTGCTTTTCTTTACCTCCTTCTCAGCAAGTGTGTACTGTACTTGAGCTTGTCTTGTCTCTTCTGGTGTTTTTCTTTTCCTCCTTCTGAGCTAGTGTGTACTGTGCTTGAGCTTCCCTAAACTATTCTGGTGCTTTTCGTTACCTCCTTCTCAGCTTGGGTGTACTGTGCTTGAGCTTGTCTTATCTCTTCTGGTGTTTTTCTATACCTCTTTACCTCTTTCTGAGCTAGTGTATACAGTGCTTGAACTTGTCTTGTCTCTTCTGGTGATTTTCTTTACCTCCTTGTCATGCACTGTGCTTGAGCTTGTCTTGTCTCCTCTGGTGCTTTTCTTTACCTCCTTCTGATAAAATGTGTACTGTACTTGAGCTGGTCTTGTCTCTTCTGGTGTTTTTCTTTACCTCCTTCTCATGTACTGTGCTTGAGCTTGTCTTGTCTCTTCTGGTAATTTTCTTTACCTCCTTCTGAGCTAGTGTGTACTGTGCTTCAGCTTGTCTTGTCTCTTCTGGTGATTTTCTTTACCTTCATGTCAGCTTGTGTATACTGTGCTTCAGCTCGTCTAGTCTCTTCTGGTGCTTTTCTTTACCTCCTTCCGAGCTAGTGTATACTGTGGTTGAGCTTGTCTTTTGTCTTCTGGTGTTTTTCTTTACCTCCTTCTGAGCTAGTGTATACTGAGCTTGAGCTTGTCTAGTCTCTTCTGGTGCTTTTCTTTTCCTCCTTCTGAGCTAGTGTGTACTGTGCTTGAGTTTGTCTAGTCTCTTCTGGTGCTTTTCTTTACCTCCTTCCGAGCTAGTGTGTACTGTGGTTGAGCTTGTCTTTTGTCTTCTGGTGCTTTTCTTTACCTCTTTCTCAGCTAGTGTGTACGGTGCTTGAACTTGTCAAATGTCTTCTGGTGCTTTTCTTTACCTCCTTCTCAATTGTGCGTACTGTGCTTAAGCTTGTCTTGTCTCTTCTGGTGTTTTTCTTTACCTCCTTCTGAGCTAGTGTATACTGAGCTTGAGCTTGTCTAGTCTCTTCTGGTGCTTTTCTTTTCCTCCTTCTGAGCTAGTGTGTACTGTGCTTGAGCTTGTGTAGTCTCTTCTGGTGCTTTTCTTTATCTCCTTCTCAGTTGTGTGTACTGTGCTTGAGTTTGTCTAGTCTCTTCTGATGTTTTTCTTTACCTCCTTCTCAGCATGTTTGTACTGTGCTTGAGCTTGTCTTGTCTCTTCTGGTGCTTTTCTTTACCTCCTTCTCAGATGTGTGTATTGTGCATAAGCTTGTCTTGTCTCTTCTTGTGCTTTTCTATTCCTTCCATCTGAGCAAGTGTGTACTGTACTTGAGCTTGTCTTGTCTCTTCTGGTGTTTTTCTTTTCCTCCTTCTGAGCTAGTGTGTACTGTGCTTCTTCTGGTGTTTTTCTTTACCTCCTTCTTAGCATGATCGTACTGTTCTTGAGCTTGTCTTATCTCTTCTGGTGTTTTTCTATACCTCTTTACCTCTTTCTGAGCTAGTGTATACAGTGCTTGAGCTCATCTTGTCCCTTCTTGTGCTTTTCTTTTCCTCCTTCTGAGCTAGTTTGTACTGAGGTTGAGCTTGTCTTGTGTCTTCTGGTACTTTTCTTTACCTCTTTCTCGGCTAGTGTGTACTGTGCTTGAACTTGTCAAGTCTCTTCTGCTGCTTTTATTTACCTTTTTCTCAGTTGTGCGTACTGCGCTTCAGCTTGTCTTGTCTCTTCTGGTGCATTTCTTTACCTCCTTCTCAAATGTGTGTATTGTGCTTAAGCTTGTCTTGTCTCTTCCGGTGCTTTTCTTTACCTCCTTCTGAGCAAGTGTGTACTGTACTTGAGCTTGTCTTGTCTCTTCTGGTGTTTTTCTTTTCCTCCTTCTGAGCTAGTGTGTACTGTGCTTGAGGTTCTCTAAACTCTTCTGGTGCTTTTCGTTTCCTCCTTCTCAGCTTGTGTGTACTGTGCTTGAGCTTGTCTTATCTCTTCTGGTGTTTTTCTATACCTCTTTACCTCTTTCTGAGCTAGTGTATACAGTGCTTGAACTTGTTCAGACTCTTCTGGTGCTTTTCTTTACCTCCTTCTCAATTGTGTGAACTGTGCTTGAGCTTGTCTTATCTCTTCTGGTGTTTTTCTTTACCTCCTTGTCATGTACTGTTCTTGAGCTGATCTTGTCTCCTCTGGTGCTTTTCTTTACCTCCTTCTGATCAAATGTGTACTGTACTTGAGCTTGTCTTCTCTTTTCTGGTAATTTTCTTTACCTCCTTCTGAGCTAATGTGTACTGTGCTTCAGCTTGTCTTGTCTCTTCTGGTGCTTTTCTTTACCTTCATGTCAGCTTGTGTATACTGTGCTTCAGCTCGTCTAGTCTCTTCTGGTGCTTTTCTTTACCTCCTTCCGAGCTAGTGTGTACTGTGGTTGAGCTTGTCTTTTGTCTTCTTGTGCTTTTCTTTACCTCTTTCTCAGCTAGTGTGTACGGTGCTTGAACTTGTCAAGTGTCTTCTGGTGCTTTTCTTTACCTCCTTCTCAGTTGTGCGTACTGTGCTTAAGCTTGTCTTGTCTCTTCTGGTGCTTTTCTTTACCTCCTTCTGAACATATATGTACTGTACTTGAGCTTGTCTTGTCTCTTCTGGTGCTTTTCTTTACCTCCTTCTGAGCTAGTGTATACTGAGCTTGAGCTTGTCTAGTCTCTTCTGGTGCTTTTCTTTATCTCCTTCTCAGTTGTGTGTACTGTGCTTGAGTTTGTCTAGTCTCTTCTGGTGTTTTTCTTTACCTCCTTCTCAGCATGTTTGTACTGTGCTTGAGCTTGTCTTGTCTCTTCTGGTGCTTTTCTTTACCTCCTTCTCAGCTTGTGTGTACTGTGCTTGAGCTTGTCTTGTCTCTTCTAGTGCTTTTCTTTACCTCCATCTGATCAAGTGTGTACTGTACTTGAACTTGTCTTGTCTATTGTGGTGTTTTTCTTTACCTCCTTCTCAGGTACTGTGTTTGAGCTTGTCTTGTCTCTTCTGGTAATTTTCTTTACCTATTTCTGAGCTAGTGTGTACTGTTCTTCAGCTTGTCTTATCTCTTCTGGTACTTTTCTTTACCTCTTTCTCAGCTTGTGTATACTGTGCTTGAGCTAATCTTGTCCCTTCTTGTGCTTTTCTTTACCTCCTTCTGAGCTAGTTTGTACTGAGGTTGAGCTTGTCTTGTGTCTTCTGGTACTTTTCTTTACCTCTTTCTCAGCTAGTGTGTTCTGTGCTTGAACTTGTCAAGTCTCTTCTGGTGCTTTTATTTACCTTTTTCTCAGTTGTGCGTACTGCGCTTCAGCTTGTCTTGTCTCTTCTGGTGCTTTTCTTTACCTCCTTCTCAAATGTGTGTATTGTGCTTAAGCTTGTCTTGTCTCTTCCGGTGCTTTTCTTTACCTCCTTCTGAGCAAGTGTGTACTGTACTTGAGCTTGTCTTGTCTCTTCTGGTGTTTTTCTTTTCCTCCTTCTGAGCTAGTGTGTACTGTGCTTGAGGTTCTCTAAACTCTTCTGGTGCTTTTCGTTTCCTCCTTCTCAGCTTGTGTGTACTGTGCTTGAGCTTGTCTTATCTTTTCTGGTGTTTTTCTATACCTCTTTACCTCTTTCTGAGCTAGTGTATACAGTGCTTGAACTTGTCCAGACTTTTCTGGTGCTTTTCTTTACCTCCTTCTCAATTGTGTGAACTGTGCTTGAGCTTGTCTTATCTCTTCTGGTGTTTTTCTTTACCTCCTTGTCATGTACTGTTCTTGAGCTGATCTTGTCTCCTCTGGTGCTTTTCTTTACCTCCTTCTGATCAAATGTGTACTGTACTTGAGCTGGTCTTGTCTCTCCTGGTGTTTTTCTTTACCTCCTTCTCATGTACTGTGCTTGAGCTTGTCTTATCTCTTCTGGTGTTTTGCTTTACCTCCTTGTCATGTACTGTGCTTGAGCTTGTCTTGTCTCCTCTGGTGCTTTTCTTTACCTCCTTCTGATCAAGTGTGTACTGTACTTGAGCTGGTCTTGTCTCTTCTGGTGTTTTTCTTTACCTCCTTCTCATGTACTGTGCTTGAGCTTGTCTTCTCTTTTCTGGTAATTTTCTTTACCTCCTTCTGAGCTAGTGTGTACTGTGCTTCAGCTTGTCTTGTCTCTTCTGGTGCTTTTCTTTACCTTCATGTCAGCTTGTGTATACTGTGCTTCAGCTCGTCTAGTCTCTTCTGGTGCTTTTCTTTACCTCCTTCCGAGCTAGTGTGTACTGTGGTTGAGCTTGTCTTTTGTCTTCTTGTGCTTTTCTTTACCTCTTTCTCAGCTAGTGTGTACGGTGCTTGAACTTGTCAAGTGTCTTCTGGTGCTTTTCTTTACCTCCTTCTCAGTTGTGCGTACTGTGCTTAAGCTTGTCTTGTCTCTTCTGGTGCTTTTCTTTACCTCCTTCTGAACATATATGTACTGTACTTGAGCTTGTCTTGTCTCTTCTGATGTTTTTCTTTACCTCCTTCTGAGCTAGTGTATACTGAGCTTGAGCTTGTCTAGTCTGTTCTGGTGCTTTTCTTTTCCTCTTTCTGAGCTAGTGTGTACTGTGCTTGAGCTTGTCTAGTCTCTTCTGGTGCTTATCTTTATCTCCTTCTCAGTTGTGTGTACTGTGCTTGAGTTTGTCTAGTCTCTTCTGGTGCTTTTCTTTTCCTTCATCTCAGCTTGTGTATACTGCCTTCAGCTCGTCTAGTCTCTTCTGGTGCTTTTCTTTACCACTTTCCGAGCTAGTGTGTGCTGTGTTTCAGCTTGTCTTTTGTCTTCTGGTGCTTTTCTATACCTCTTTCTCAGCTAGTGTGTACGGTGCTTGAACTTCTCAAGTTTCTTCTGATGCTTTTATTTACCTTTTTCTCAGTTGTGCGTACTGCGCTTCAGCTTGTATAGTCTCTTCTGGTGTTTTTCTTTACCTCCTTCTCAGCATGTTTGTATTGTGCTTGAGCTTGTCTTGTCTCTTCTGGTGCTTTTCTTTAACTCTTTACCTCTTTCTGAGCTAGTGTGTGCAGTGGATGAACTTGTCTAATCTCTTCTCGTGCTATTCTTTACCTCCTTCTCAGCTTGAATGTACTGTGCTTGAGCTTGTCTTGTTTCTTCTGGTGTTTTTCTTTACCTCTTTACCTCTTTCTGAGCTAGTTTGTACAGTGCTTGAACTTGTCTAGACTCTTCTGGTGCTTTTATTTACCTCCTTCTCAGTTGTTTGTACTGTGCTTGAGTTTTTGTTGTCTCCTCTGGAGCTTTCCAATACCTCCTTCTGAGCAAGTGTGTACTTAACTTGAACTTGTCTAGTCTCTTCTCGTGCTTTTCTTTACCTCCTTCTCCGCTTGTATGTACTGTGCTTGAGCTTGTCTTGTCTCTTTTTTTGTTTTTGTTTACCTCTTTACCTCTTTCTGTGATAGTGTGTACAGTGATTGAACTTGTCTAGTCTCTTCTGATGCTTTTCTTTACCTACTTCTCAGATGTGTGTACTCTGCTTAAGGTTGTCTTATCTCTTCTGGTGCTTTTCTTTACCTCCTTCTGAGCAAGTGTGTACTGTACTTGAGCTTGTCTTGTCTCTTCTGGTGTTTTTCTTTACCTCCTTCTGAGCAAGTGGGTACTGAGCTTCAGCTTGTCTAGTCACTTCTGGTGTTTTTCTTTACCTCCTTCTGAGCAAGTGTGTACTGAGCTTCAGCTTGTCTAGTCACTTCTGGAGCTTTTATTTTCCTCCTCCTGAGCTAATGTGTACTGTGCTTGAGCTTCTCTAATCTCTTCTGGTGCTTTTCTTTACCTCTTTCTCAGTTGTGTTTTCTGTGCTTGAGTTTGTCTAGTCTCTTCTGGTGCTTTTCTTTTCCTCTTTCTCAGCATGTGTGTTCTGTGCCGGAACTTGTCTAGTCTCTTCCGGGGTTTTTCTTTACCTCCTTCTCAGCTTGTGTGTACTGTGCTTGAGCTTGTCTTGTCTCTTCTAGTGCTTTTCTTTACCTCCATCTGATCAAGTGTGTACTGTACTTGAACTTGTCTTGTCTATTGTGGTGTTTTTCTTTACCTCCTTCTCAGGTACTGTGTTTGAGCTTGTCTTGTCTCTTCTGGTAATTTTCTTTACCTATTTCTGAGCTAGTGTGTACTGTTCTTCAGCTTGTCTTATCTCTTCTGGTTCTTTTCTTTACCTCTTTCTCAGCTAGTATATACTGTGCTTGAACTTGTCTAGTCTCTTCTGGTGCTTTTATTTACCTTTTTCTCAGTTGTGCGTACTGCGCTTCAGCTTGTCTTGTCTCTTCTGGTGTTTTTCTTTACCTCCTTCTCAGCATGTTTGTACTGTGCGTGAGCTTGTCTTGTCTCTTCTGGTGCTTTTCTTTACCTCCTTCTCAGATGTGTGTATTGTGCTTAGGCTTGTCTTGTCTCTTCCGGTGCTTTTCTTTACCTCCTTCTGAGCAAGTGTGTACTGTACTTGAGCTTGTCTTGTCTCTACTGGTGTTTTTCTTTACCTCTTTCTGAGCTAGTGTGTATGAGCTTGAGCTTGTCTAGTCTCTTCTGGTGCTTTTCTTTTCCTCCTTCTGAGCTAGTGTGTACTGTGCTTGAGCTTCTCTAAACTCTTCTGGTGCTTTTCGTTACCTCCTTCTCAGCTTGTGTGTACTGTGCTTGAGCTTGTCTTATCTCTTCTGGTGTTTTTCTATACCTCTTTACCTCTTTCTGAGCTAGTGTGTACAGTGCATGAACTTGTCCAGACTCTTCTGGTGCTTTTCTTTACCTCCTTCTCAATTGTGTGAACTGTGCTTTAGCTTGTCTTATCTCTTCTGGTGTTTTTCTTTACCTCCTTGTCATGTACTGTGCTTGAGCTTGTCTTGTCTCCTCTGGTGCTTTTCTTTACCTCCTTCTGATAAAGTGTGTACTGTACTTGAGCTGGTCTTGTCTCTTCTGGTGTTTTTTTTACCTCCTTCTCATGTACTGTGCTTGAGCTTGTCTTGTCTCTTCTGGTGCTTTTCTTTACCTCCTTCCGAACTAGTGTGTACTGTGGTTGAGCTTGTCTTTTGTCTTCTGGTGCTTTTCTTTACCTCTTTCTCAGCTAGTGTGTACGGTGCTTGAACTTGTCAAGTCTCTTCTGGTGCTTTTCTTTACCTCCTTCTCAGTTGTGCGTACTGTGCTTAAGCTTGTCTTGTCTCTTCTGGTGCTTTTCTTTTCCTCCTTCTGAGCTAGTGTGTATTGTGCTTGAGCTTGTCTAGTCTCTTCTGGTGCTTTTCTTTATCTCCTTCTCAGTTGTGTGTACTGTGCTTGAGCTTGTCTTGTCTCTTCTAGTGCTTTTCTTTACCTCCTTCTCAGATGTGTGTATTGTGCAGTACTTGAGCTGGTCTTGTCTCTCCTGGTGTTTTTCTTTACCTCCTTCTCATGTACTGTGCTTGAGCTTGTCTTATCTCTTCTGGTGTTTTGCTTTACCTCCTTGTCATGTACTGTGCTTGAGCTTGTCTTGTCTCCTCTGGTGCTTTTCTTTACCTCCTTCTGATCAAGTGTGTACTGTACTTGAGCTGGTCTTGTCTCTTCTGGTGTTTTTCTTTACCTCCTTCTCATGTACTGTGCTTGAGCTTGTCTTCTCTTTTCTGGTAATTTTCTTTACCTCCTTCTGAGCTAGTGTGTACTGTGCTTCAGCTTGTCTTGTCTCTTCTGGTGCTTTTCTTTACCTTCATGTCAGCTTGTGTATACTGTGCTTCAGCTCGTCTAGTCTCTTCTGGTGCTTTTCTTTACCTCCTTCCGAGCTAGTGTGTACTGTGGTTGAGCTTGTCTTTTGTCTTCTTGTGCTTTTCTTTACCTCTTTCTCAGCTAGTGTGTACGGTGCTTGAACTTGTCAAGTGTCTTCTGGTGCTTTTCTTTACCTCCTTCTCAGTTGTGCGTACTGTGCTTAAGCTTGTCTTGTCTCTTCTGGTGCTTTTCTTTACCTCCTTCTGAACATATATGTACTGTACTTGAGCTTGTCTTGTCTCTTCTGATGTTTTTCTTTACCTCCTTCTGAGCTAGTGTATACTGAGCTTGAGCTTGTCTAGTCTGTTCTGGTGCTTTTCTTTTCCTCTTTCTGAGCTAGTGTGTACTGTGCTTGAGCTTGTCTAGTCTCTTCTGGTGCTTATCTTTATCTCCTTCTCAGTTGTGTGTACTGTGCTTGAGTTTGTCTAGTCTCTTCTGGTGCTTTTCTTTTCCTTCATCTCAGCTTGTGTATACTGCCTTCAGCTCGTCTAGTCTCTTCTGGTGCTTTTCTTTACCACTTTCCGAGCTAGTGTGTGCTGTGTTTCAGCTTGTCTTTTGTCTTCTGGTGCTTTTCTATACCTCTTTCTCAGCTAGTGTGTACGGTGCTTGAACTTCTCAAGTTTCTTCTGATGCTTTTATTTACCTTTTTCTCAGTTGTGCGTACTGCGCTTCAGCTTGTATAGTCTCTTCTGGTGTTTTTCTTTACCTCCTTCTCAGCATGTTTGTATTGTGCTTGAGCTTGTCTTGTCTCTTCTGGTGCTTTTCTTTAACTCTTTACCTCTTTCTGAGCTAGTGTGTGCAGTGGATGAACTTGTCTAATCTCTTCTCGTGCTATTCTTTACCTCCTTCTCAGCTTGAATGTACTGTGCTTGAGCTTGTCTTGTTTCTTCTGGTGTTTTTCTTTACCTCTTTACCTCTTTCTGAGCTAGTTTGTACAGTGCTTGAACTTGTCTAGACTCTTCTGGTGCTTTTATTTACCTCCTTCTCAGTTGTTTGTACTGTGCTTGAGTTTTTGTTGTCTCCTCTGGAGCTTTCCAATACCTCCTTCTGAGCAAGTGTGTACTTAACTTGAACTTGTCTAGTCTCTTCTCGTGCTTTTCTTTACCTCCTTCTCCGCTTGTATGTACTGTGCTTGAGCTTGTCTTGTCTCTTTTTTTGTTTTTGTTTACCTCTTTACCTCTTTCTGTGATAGTGTGTACAGTGCTTGAACTTGTCTAGTCTCTTCTGATGCTTTTCTTTACCTACTTCTCAGATGTGTGTACTCTGCTTAAGGTTGTCTTATCTCTTCTGGTGCTTTTCTTTACCTCCTTCTGAGCAAGTGTGTACTGTACTTGAGCTTGTCTTGTCTCTTCTGGTGTTTTTCTTTACCTCCTTCTGAGCAAGTGGGTACTGAGCTTCAGCTTGTCTAGTCACTTCTGGTGTTTTTCTTTACCTCCTTCTGAGCAAGTGTGTACTGAGCTTCAGCTTGTCTAGTCACTTCTGGAGCTTTTATTTTCCTCCTCCTGAGCTAATGTGTACTGTGCTTGAGCTTCTCTAATCTCTTCTGGTGCTTTTCTTTACCTCTTTCTCAGTTGTGTTTTCTGTGCTTGAGTTTGTCTAGTCTCTTCTGGTGCTTTTCTTTTCCTCTTTCTCAGCATGTGTGTTCTGTGCCGGAACTTGTCTAGTCTCTTCCGGGGTTTTTCTTTACCTCCTTCTCAGCTTGTGTGTACTGTGCTTGAGCTTGTCTTGTCTCTTCTAGTGCTTTTCTTTACCTCCATCTGATCAAGTGTGTACTGTACTTGAACTTGTCTTGTCTATTGTGGTGTTTTTCTTTACCTCCTTCTCAGGTACTGTGTTTGAGCTTGTCTTGTCTCTTCTGGTAATTTTCTTTACCTATTTCTGAGCTAGTGTGTACTGTTCTTCAGCTTGTCTTATCTCTTCTGGTTCTTTTCTTTACCTCTTTCTCAGCTAGTATATACTGTGCTTGAACTTGTCTAGTCTCTTCTGGTGCTTTTATTTACCTTTTTCTCAGTTGTGCGTACTGCGCTTCAGCTTGTCTTGTCTCTTCTGGTGTTTTTCTTTACCTCCTTCTCAGCATGTTTGTACTGTGCGTGAGCTTGTCTTGTCTCTTCTGGTGCTTTTCTTTACCTCCTTCTCAGATGTGTGTATTGTGCTTAGGCTTGTCTTGTCTCTTCCGGTGCTTTTCTTTACCTCCTTCTGAGCAAGTGTGTACTGTACTTGAGCTTGTCTTGTCTCTACTGGTGTTTTTCTTTACCTCTTTCTGAGCTAGTGTGTATGAGCTTGAGCTTGTCTAGTCTCTTCTGGTGCTTTTCTTTTCCTCCTTCTGAGCTAGTGTGTACTGTGCTTGAGCTTCTCTAAACTCTTCTGGTGCTTTTCGTTACCTCCTTCTCAGCTTGTGTGTACTGTGCTTGAGCTTGTCTTATCTCTTCTGGTGTTTTTCTATACCTCTTTACCTCTTTCTGAGCTAGTGTGTACAGTGCATGAACTTGTCCAGACTCTTCTGGTGCTTTTCTTTACCTCCTTCTCAATTGTGTGAACTGTGCTTGAGCTTGTCTTATCTCTTCTGGTGTTTTTCTTTACCTCCTTGTCATGTACTGTGCTTGAGCTTGTCTTGTCTCCTCTGGTGCTTTTCTTTACCTCCTTCTGATAAAGTGTGTACTGTACTTGAGCTGGTCTTGTCTCTTCTGGTGTTTTTTTTACCTCCTTCTCATGTACTGTGCTTGAGCTTGTCTTGTCTCTTCTGGTGCTTTTCTTTACCTCCTTCCGAACTAGTGTGTACTGTGGTTGAGCTTGTCTTTTGTCTTCTGGTGCTTTTCTTTACCTCTTTCTCAGCTAGTGTGTACGGTGCTTGAACTTGTCAAGTCTCTTCTGGTGCTTTTCTTTACCTCCTTCTCAGTTGTGCGTACTGTGCTTAAGCTTGTCTTGTCTCTTCTGGTGCTTTTCTTTTCCTCCTTCTGAGCTAGTGTGTACTGTGCTTGAGCTTGTCTAGTCTCTTCTGGTGCTTTTCTTTATCTCCTTCTCAGTTGTGTGTACTGTGCTTGAGCTTGTCTTGTCTCTTCTAGTGCTTTTCTTTACCTCCTTCTCAGATGTGTGTATTGTGCTTAAGCTTGTCTTGTCTCTTCTGGTGCTTTTCTATACCTCCTTCTCAGATGTGTGTATTGTGCTTAAGCTTGTCTTGTCTCTTCTGATGCTTTTCTTTACATCCTTCTGAGCAAGTGTGTACTGTACTTGAGCTTGTCTTGTCTCTTCTGGTGTTTTTCTTTACCTCCTTCTGAGCTAGTGTGTACTGAGCTTGAGCTTGTCTAGTCTCTTCTGGTGCTTTTCTTTACCACTTTCCGAGCTATTGTGTGCTGTGTTTCAGCTTTTCTTTTGTCTTCTGTTGCTTTTCTTTGCCTCTTTCTCAGCTAGTGTGTACGGTGCTTGAACTTGTCAAGTTTCTTCTGATGCTTTTATTTACCTTTTTCTCAGTTGTGCTTACTGCGCTTCAGCTTGTCTAGTCTCTTCTGGTGTTTTTTTTTACCTCCTTCTCAGCATGTTTGTACTGTGCTTGAGCTTGTCTTGTCTCTTCTAGTGCTTTTCTTTACCTCCTTCTCAGATGTGTGTATTGTGCTTAAGCTTGTCTTGTCTCTTCCGGTGCTTTTCTTTACCTCCTTCTGAGCAAGTGTGTACTGTACTTGAGCTTGTCTTGTCTCTACTGTTGTTTTTCTTTACCTCCTTCTGAGCTAGTGTGTATGAGCTTGAGCTTGTCTAGTCTCTTCTGGTGCTTTTCTTTTCCTCCTTCTGAGCTAGTGTGTACTGTGCTTGAGCTTCTCTAAACTCTTCTGGTGCTTTTCGTTACCTCCTTCTCAGCTTGTGTGTACTGTGCTTGAGCTTGTCTTATCTCTTCTGGTGTTTTTCTATACCTCTTTACCTCTTTCTGAGCTAGTGTGTACAGTGCATGAACTTGTCCAGACTCTTCTGGTGCTTTTCTTTACCTCCTTCTCAATTGTGTGAACTGTGCTTGAGCTTGTCTTATCTCTTCTGGTGTTTTTCTTTACCTCCTTGTCATGTACTGTGCTTGAGCTTGTCTTGTCTCCTCTGGTGCTTTTCTTTACCTCCTTCTGATAAAGTGTGTACTGTACTTGAGCTGGTCTTGTCTCTTCTGGTGTTTTTTTTACCTCCTTCTCATGTACTGTGCTTGAGCTTGTCTTGTCTCTTCTGGTGCTTTTCTTTACCTCCTTCCGAACTAGTGTGTACTGTGGTTGAGCTTGTCTTTTGTCTTCTGGTGCTTTTCTTTACCTCTTTCTCAGCTAGTGTGTACGGTGCTTGAACTTGTCAAGTCTCTTCTGGTGCTTTTCTTTACCTCCTTCTCAGTTGTGCGTACTGTGCTTAAGCTTGTCTTGTCTCTTCTGGTGCTTTCCTTTTCCTCCTTCTGAGCTAGTGTGTACTGTGCTTGAGCTTGTCTAGTCTCTTCTGGTGCTTTTCTTTATCTCCTTCTCAGTTGTGTGTACTGTGCTTGAGCTTGTCTTGTCTCTTCTAGTGCTTTTCTTTACCTCCTTCTCAGATGTGTGTATTGTGCTTAAGCTTGTCTTGTCTCTTCTGGTGCTTTTCTTTACCTCCTTCTCAGATGTGTGTATTGTGCTTAAGCTTGTCTTGTCTCTTCTGGTGCTTTCTTTACATCCTTCTGAGCAAGTGTGTACTGTACTTGAGCTTGTCTTGTCTCTTCTGGTGTTTTTCTTTACCTCCTTCTCAGCTTGTGTGTACTGTGCTTGAGCTTGTCTTATCTCTTCTGGTGTTTTTCAATACCTCTTTACCTCTTTCTGAGCTAGTGTGTACAGTGCATGAACTTGTCCAGACTCTTCTGGTGCTTTTCTTTACCTCCTTCTCAATTGTGTGAACTGTGCTTGAGCTTGTCTTATCTCTTCTGGTGTTTTTCTTTACCTCCTTGTCATGTACTGTGCTTGAGCTTGTCTTGTCTCCTCTGGTGCTTTTCTTTACCTCCTTCTGATAAAGTGTGTACTGTACTTGAGCTGGTCTTGTCTCTTCTGGTGTTTTTTTTACCTCCTTCTCATGTACTGTGCTTGAGCTTGTCTTGTCTCTTCTGGTGCTTTTCTTTACCTCCTTCCGAACTAGTGTGTACTGTGGTTGAGCTTGTCTTTTGTCTTCTGGTGCTTTTCTTTACCTCTTTCTCAGCTAGTGTGTACGGTGCTTGAACTTGTCAAGTCTCTTCTGGTGCTTTTCTTTACCTCCTTCTCAGTTGTGCGTACTGTGCTTAAGCTTGTCTTGTCTCTTCTGGTGCTTTTCTTTTCCTCCCTCTGAGCTAGTGTATATTGTGCTTGAGCTTGTCTAGTCTCTTCTGGTGCTTTTCTTTATCTCCTTCTCAGTTGTGTGTACTGTGCTTGAGCTTGTCTTGTCTCTTCTAGTGCTTTTCTTTACCTCCTTCTCAGATGTGTGTATTGTGCTTAAGCTTGTCTTGTCTCTTCTGGTGCTTTTCTATACCTCCTTCTCAGATGTGTGTATTGTGCTTAAGCTTGTCTTGTCTCTTCTGATGCTTTTCTTTACATCCTTCTGAGCAAGTGTGTACTGTACTTGAGCTTGTCTTGTCTCTTCTGGTGTTTTTCTTTACCTCCTTCTGAGCTAGTGTGTACTGAGCTTGAGCTTGTCTTGTCTCTTCTGGTGCTTTTCTTTACCACTTTCCGAGCTATTGTGTGCTGTGTTTCAGCTTTTCTTTTGTCTTCTGGTGCTTTTCTTTGCCTCTTTCTCAGCTAGTGTGTACGGTGCTTGAACTTGTCAAGTTTCTTCTGATGCTTTTATTTACCTTTTTCTCAGTTGTGCTTACTGCGCTTCAGCTTGTCTAGTCTCTTCTGGTGTTTTTCTTTACCTCCTTCTCAGCATGTTTGTACTGTGCTTGAGCTTGTCTTGTCTCTTCTAGTGCTTTTCTTTACCTCCTTCTCAGATGTGTGTATTGTGCTTAAGCTTGTCTTGTCTCTTCCGGTGCTTTTCTTTACCTCCTTCTGAGCAAGTGTGTACTGTACTTGAGCTTGTCTTGTCTCTACTGGTGTTTTTCTTTACCTCCTTCTGAGCTAGTGTGTATGAGCTTGAGCTTGTCTAGTCTCTTCTGGTGCTTTTCTTTTCCTCCTTCTGAGCTAGTGTGTACTGTGCTTGAGCTTCTCTAAACTCTTCTGGTGCTTTTCGTTACCTCCTTCTCAGCTTGTGTGTACTGTGCTTGAGCTTGTCTTATCTCTTCTGGTGTTTTTCTATACCTCTTTACCTCTTTCTGAGCTAGTGTGTACAGTGCATGAACTTGTCCAGACTCTTCTGGTGCTTTTCTTTACCTCCTTCTCAATTGTGTGAACTGTGCTTGAGCTTGTCTTATCTCTTCTGGTGTTTTTCTTTACCTCCTTGTCATGTACTGTGCTTGAGCTTGTCTTGTCTCCTCTGGTGCTTTTCTTTACCTCCTTCTGATAAAGTGTGTACTGTACTTGAGCTGGTCTTGTCTCTTCTGGTGTTTTTTTTACCTCCTTCTCATGTACTGTGCTTGAGCTTGTCTTGTCTCTTCTGGTGCTTTTCTTTACCTCCTTCCGAACTAGTGTGTACTGTGGTTGAGCTTGTCTTTTGTCTTCTGGTGCTTTTCTTTACCTCTTTCTCAGCTAGTGTGTACGGTGCTTGAACTTGTCAAGTCTCTTCTGGTGCTTTTCTTTACCTCCTTCTCAGTTGTGCGTACTGTGCTTAAGCTTGTCTTGTCTCTTCTGGTGCTTTCCTTTTCCTCCTTCTGAGCTAGTGTGTACTGTGCTTGAGCTTGTCTAGTCTCTTCTGGTGCTTTTCTTTATCTCCTTCTCAGTTGTGTGTACTGTGCTTGAGCTTGTCTTGTCTCTTCTAGTGCTTTTCTTTACCTCCTTCTCAGATGTGTGTATTGTGCTTAAGCTTGTCTTGTCTCTTCTGGTGCTTTTCTTTACCTCCTTCTCAGATGTGTGTATTGTGCTTAAGCTTGTCTTGTCTCTTCTGGTGCTTTCTTTACATCCTTCTGAGCAAGTGTGTACTGTACTTGAGCTTGTCTTGTCTCTTCTGGTGTTTTTCTTTACCTCCTTCTCAGCTTGTGTGTACTGTGCTTGAGCTTGTCTTATCTCTTCTGGTGTTTTTCAATACCTCTTTACCTCTTTCTGAGCTAGTGTGTACAGTGCATGAACTTGTCCAGACTCTTCTGGTGCTTTTCTTTACCTCCTTCTCAATTGTGTGAACTGTGCTTGAGCTTGTCTTATCTCTTCTGGTGTTTTTCTTTACCTCCTTGTCATGTACTGTGCTTGAGCTTGTCTTGTCTCCTCTGGTGCTTTTCTTTACCTCCTTCTGATAAAGTGTGTACTGTACTTGAGCTGGTCTTGTCTCTTCTGGTGTTTTTTTTACCTCCTTCTCATGTACTGTGCTTGAGCTTGTCTTGTCTCTTCTGGTGCTTTTCTTTACCTCCTTCCGAACTAGTGTGTACTGTGGTTGAGCTTGTCTTTTGTCTTCTGGTGCTTTTCTTTACCTCTTTCTCAGCTAGTGTGTACGGTGCTTGAACTTGTCAAGTCTCTTCTGGTGCTTTTCTTTACCTCCTTCTCAGTTGTGCGTACTGTGCTTAAGCTTGTCTTGTCTCTTCTGGTGCTTTCCTTTTCCTCCTTCTGAGCTAGTGTGTACTGTGCTTGAGCTTGTCTAGTCTCTTCTGGTGCTTTTCTTTATCTCCTTCTCAGTTGTGTGTACTGTGCTTGAGCTTGTCTTGTCTCTTCTAGTGCTTTTCTTTACCTCCTTCTCAGATGAGTGTATTGTGCTTAAGCTTGTCTTGTCTCTTCTGGTGCTTTTCTTTGCCTCCTTCTCAGATGTGTGTATTGTGCTTAAGCTTGTCTTGTCCCTTCTGGTGCTTTCTTTACATCCTTCTGAGCAAGTGTGTACTGTACTTGAGCTTGTCTTGTCTCTTCTGGTGTTTTTCTTTACCTCCTTCTGAGCTAGTGTGTACTGAGCTTGAGCTTGTCTAGTCTCTTCTGGTGCTTTTCTTTACCACTTTCCGAGCTAGTGTGTGCTGTGTTTCAGCTTTTCTTTTGTCTTCTGGTGCTTTTCTTTGCCTCTTTCTCAGCTAGTGTGTACGGTGCTTGAACTTGTCAAGTTTCTTCTGATGCTTTTATTTACCTTTTTCTCAGTTGTGCTTACTGCGCTTCAGCTTGTCTAGTCTCTTCTGGTGTTTTTTTTTACCTCCTTCTCAGCATGTTTGTACTGTGCTTGAGCTTGTCTTGTCTCTTCTAGTGCTTTTCTTTATCTCCTTCTCAGATGTGTGTATTGTGCTTAAGCTTGTCTTGTCTCTTCTGGTGCTTTTCTTTACCTCCTTCTGAGCAAGTGTGTAATATACTTGAGCTTGTCTTGTCTCTTCTGGGGTTTTTCTTTACCTCCTTCTGAGCTAGTGTGTACTGAGCTTGAGCTTGTCTAGTCTCTTCTGGTGCTTTTCTCGTCCTCCTTCTGAGCTAGTGTGTACTGTGCTTGAGCTTCTCTAAACTCTTCTGGTGCTTTTCGTTACCTCCTTCTCAGCTTGTGTGTACTGTGCTTGAGCTTGTCTTATTTCTTCCGGTGTTTTTCTTTACCTCCTTCTCAGCTTGTATGTACTGTGCTTGAGCTTGTCTTGTCTCTTCTGGTGTTTTTCTTTACCTCTTTTCCTCTTTCTGAGCTATTGTGTACAGTGCTTGAGCTTGTCTTTTCTCCTCTGGTGCATTTCTTTAACTCCTTCTGAGCAAGTGTGTACTGTGCTTGAACTTGTGTAGTCTCTTCTCGTGCTTTTCTTTACCTCCTTCTCAGCTTGCGCGTACTTGTCGTGTTCTTGAGCTTGTCTTGTCTCTTCTGGTGTTTTTGTTTACCTCTTTACCTCTTTCTGAGCTAGAGTGTACTGTGCTTGAACTTGTCTAATCTCTTCTGGTGTTTTTCTTTTCCTCTTTCTCAGTTGTGTGTACTGTGCTTGAGTTTTTCTTGTCTCCTCTGGAGCTTTCCTATACCTCCTTCTGAGCAAGTGTGTACTGTACTTGAACTTGTCTAGTCTCTTCTCGTGCTTTTCTTTACCTCCTTCTCCGCTTGTATGTACTGTGCTTGAGCTTGTCTTGTCTCTTCTTTTGTTTTTCTTTACCTCTTTACCTCTTTCTGTGATAGTGTGTACAGTGCTTGAACTTGTCTAGTCTCTTCTGATGCTTTTCTTTACCTCCTTCTCTGTTGTGTGTACTGTGCTTGAGCTTGTCTTTTCTTTTCTGGTGCTTTTCATTACCTCCTTCTGAGCAAGTGTGTACTGTACGTGAACTTGTATAGTCTCTTCTGGGGCTTTTCTTTACCTCCTTCTCAGCATATTTGTACTGTGCTTGAGCTTCTCTTGTCTCTTCCGGTGCTTTTCTTTACCTACTTGTCAGATGTGTGTACTGTGCTTAAGGTTGTCTTATCTCTTCTGGTGCTTTTCTTTACCTCCTTCTGAGCAAGTGTGTACTGTACTTGAGCTAGTCTTGTCTCTTCTGGTGTTTTTCTTTACCTCCTTCTGAGCTAGTGTGTACTGAGCTTGAGCTTGTCTAGTCTCTTCTGGTGCTTTTCTCGTCCTTCTTCTGAGCTAGTGTGTACTGTCTCTTCTGGTGTTTTTCTTTACCTCCTTCTGAGCCAGTGTGTACTGAGCTTCAGCTTGTCTAGTCACTTCTGGTGCTTTTATTTACCTCCTTCTCAGCATGTTTGTACTGTGCTTGAGCTTGTCTTGTCTCTTCTGGTGCTTTTCTTTACCTCCTTCTCAATTGTGTGAACTGTTCTTGAGCTTGTCTTATCTCTTCTGGTGTTTTTCTTTACCTCCTTGTCATGTACTGTGCTTGAGCTTGTCTTGTCTCCTCTGGTGCTTTTCTTTACCTCCTTCTGATAAAGTGTGTACTGTAATTGAGCTGGTCTTGTCTCTTCTGGTGTTTTTCTTTACCTCCTTCTCATGTACTGTGCTTGAGCTTGTCTTGTCTCTTGTGGTAATTTTCTTTACCTCCTTCTGAGCTAGTGTGTACTGTGCTTCAGCTTGTCTTGTCTCTTCTGGTGCTTTTCTTTACCTTCATGTCAGCTTGTGTATTATGTGCTTCAGCTCGTCTAGTCTCTTCTGGTGCTTTTCTTTACCACCTTCCGAGCTAGTGTGTACTGTGGTTGAGCTTGTCTTTTGTCTTCTGGTGCTTTTCTTTACCTCTTTCTCAGCTAGTGTGTACGGTGCTTGAACTTGTCAAGTCTCTTCTGGTGCTTTTCTTTACCTCCTTCTCAGTTGTGCGTACTGTGCTTAAGCTTGTCTTGTCTCTTCTGGTGCTTTTCTTTTCCTCCTTCTGAGCTAGTGTGTATTGTGCTTGAGCTTGTCTAGTCTCTTCTGGTGCTTTTCTTTATCTCCTTCTCAGTTGTGTGTACTGTGCTTGAGCTTGTCTTGTCTCTTCTAGTGCTTTTCTTTACCTCCTTCTCAGATGTGTGTATTGTGCTTAAGCTTGTCTTGTCTCTTCTGGTGCTTTTCTATACCTCCTTCTCAGATGTGTGTATTGTGCTTAAGCTTGTCTTGTCTCTTCTGATGCTTTTCTTTACATCCTTCTGAGCAAGTGTGTACTGTACTTGAGCTTGTCTTGTCTCTTCTGGTGTTTTTCTTTACCTCCTTCTGAGCTAGTGTGTACTGAGCTTGAGCTTGTCTAGTCTCTTCTGGTGCTTTTCTTTACCACTTTCCGAGCTATTGTGTGCTGTGTTTCAGCTTTTCTTTTGTCTTCTGGTGCTTTTCTTTGCCTCTTTCTCAGCTAGTGTGTACGGTGCTTGAACTTGTCAAGTTTCTTCTGATGCTTTTATTTACCTTTTTCTCAGTTGTGCTTACTGCGCTTCAGCTTGTCTAGTCTCTTCTGGTGTTTTTTTTTACCTCCTTCTCAGCATGTTTGTACTGTGCTTGAGCTTGTCTTGTCTCTTGTAGTGCTTTTCTTTACCTCCTTCTCAGATGTGTGTATTGTGCTTAAGCTTGTCTTGTCTCTTCCGGTGCTTTTCTTTACCTCCTTCTGAGCAAGTGTGTACTGTACTTGAGCTTGTCTTGTCTCTACTGGTGTTTTTCTTTACCTCCTTCTGAGCTAGTGTGTATGAGCTTGAGCTTGTCTAGTCTCTTCTGGTGCTTTTCTTTTCCTCCTTCTGAGCTAGTGTGTACTGTGCTTGAGCTTCTCTAAACTCTTCTGGTGTTTTTCTTTACCTCCTTCTCAGCTTGTATGTACTGTGCTTGAGCTTGTCTTGTCTCTTCTGGTGTTTTTCTTTACCTCTTTTCCTCTTTCTGAGCTATTGTGTACAGTGCTTGAGCTTGTCTTTTCTCCTCTGGTGCATTTCTTTAACTCCTTCTGAGCAAGTGTGTACTGTGCTTGAACTTGTGTAGTCTCTTCTCGTGCTTTTCTTTACCTCCTTCTCAGCTTGCGCGTACTTGTCGTGTTCTTGAGCTTGTCTTGTCTCTTCTGTTGTTTTTGTTTACCTCTTTACCTCTTTCTGAGCTAGAGTGTACTGTGCTTGAACTTGTCTAATCTCTTCTGGTGTTTTTCTTTTCCTCTTTCTCAGTTGTGTGTACTGTGCTTGAGTTTTTCTTGTCTCCTCTGGAGCTTTCCTATACCTCCTTCTGAGCAAGTGTGTACTGTACTTGAACTTGTCTAGTCTCTTCTCGTGCTTTTCTTTACCTCCTTCTCCGCTTGTATGTACTGTGCTTGAGCTTGTCTTGTCTTTTCTTTTGTTTTTCTTTACCTCTTTACCTCTTTCTGTGATAGTGTGTACAGTGCTTGAACTTGTCTAGTCTCTTCTGATGCTTTTCTTTACCTCCTTCTCTGTTGTGTGTACTGTGCTTGAGCTTGTCTTTTCTTTTCTGGTGCTTTTCATTACCTCCTTCTGAGCAAGTGTGTACTGTACGTGAACTTGTATAGTCTCTTCTGGGGCTTTTCTTTACCTCCTTCTCAGCATATTTGTACTGTGCTTGAGCTTCTCTTGTCTCTTCCGGTGCTTTTCTTTACCTACTTGTCAGATGTGTGTACTGTGCTTAAGGTTGTCTTATCTCTTATGGTGCTTTTCTTTACCTCCTTCTGAGCAAGTGTGTACTGTACTTGAGCTAGTCTTGTCTCTTCTGGTGTTTTTCTTTACCTCCTTCTGAGCTAGTGTGTACTGAGCTTGAGCTTGTCTAGTCTCTTCTGGTGCTTTTCTCGTCCTTCTTCTGAGCTAGTGTGTACTGTCTCTTCTGGTGTTTTTCTTTACCTCCTTCTGAGCCAGTGTGTACTGAGCTTCAGCTTGTCTAGTCACTTCTGGTGCTTTTATTTACCTCCTTCTCAGCATGTTTATACTGTGCTTGAGCTTGTCTTGTCTCTTCTGGTGCTTTTCTTTACCTCCTTCTCAATTGTGTGAACTGTTCTTGAGCTTGTCTTATCTCTTCTGGTGTTTTTCTTTACCTCCTTGTCATGTACTGTGCTTGAGCTTGTCTTGTCTCCTCTGGTGCTTTTCTTTACCTCCTTCTGATAAAGTGTGTACTGTAATTGAGCTGGTCTTGTCTCTTCTGGTGTTTTTCTTTACCTCCTTCTCATGTACTGTGCTTGAGCTTGTCTTGTCTCTTGTGGTAATTTTCTTTACCTCCTTCTGAGCTAGTGTGTACTGTGCTTCAGCTTGTCTTGTCTCTTCTGGTGCTTTTCTTTACCTTCATGTCAGCTTGTGTATTATGTGCTTCAGCTCGTCTAGTCTCTTCTGGTGCTTTTCTTTACCACCTTCCGAGCTAGTGTGTACTGTGGTTGAGCTTGTCTTTTGTCTTCTGGTGCTTTTCTTTACCTCTTTCTCAGCTAGTGTGTACGGTGCTTGAACTTGTCAAGTCTCTTCTGGTGCTTTTCTTTACCTCCTTCTCAGTTGTGCGTACTGTGCTTAAGCTTGTCTTGTCTCTTCTGGTGCTTTTCTTTTCCTCCTTCTGAGCTAGTGTGTACTGTGCTTGAGCTTGTCTAGTCTCTTCTGGTGCTTTTCTTTATCTCCTTCTCAGTTGTGTGTACTGTGCTTGAGCTTGTCTTGTCTCTTCTAGTGCTTTTCTTTACCTCCTTCTCAGATGTGTGTATTGTGCTTAAGCTTGTCTTGTCTCTTCTGGTGCTTTTCTATACCTCCTTCTCAGATGTGTGTATTGTGCTTAAGCTTGTCTTGTCTCTTCTGATGCTTTTCTTTACATCCTTCTGAGCAAGTGTGTACTGTACTTGAGCTTGTCTTGTCTCTTCTGGTGTTTTTCTTTACCTCCTTCTGAGCTAGTGTGTACTGAGCTTGAGCTTGTCTAGTCTCTTCTGGTGCTTTTCTTTACCACTTTCCGAGCTATTGTGTGCTGTGTTTCAGCTTTTCTTTTGTCTTCTGGTGCTTTTCTTTGCCTCTTTCTCAGCTAGTGTGTACGGTGCTTGAACTTGTCAAGTTTCTTCTGATGCTTTTATTTACCTTTTTCTCAGTTGTGCTTACTGCGCTTCAGCTTGTCTAGTCTCTTCTGGTGTTTTTTTTTACCTCCTTCTCAGCATGTTTGTACTGTGCTTGAGCTTGTCTTGTCTCTTCTAGTGCTTTTCTTTACCTCCTTCTCAGATGTGTGTATTGTGCTTAAGCTTGTCTTGTCTCTTCCGGTGCTTTTCTTTACCTCCTTCTGAGCAAGTGTGTACTGTACTTGAGCTTGTCTTGTCTCTACTGGTGTTTTTCTTTACCTCCTTCTGAGCTAGTGTGTATGAGCTTGAGCTTGTCTAGTCTCTTCTGGTGCTTTTCTTTTCCTCCTTCTGAGCTAGTGTGTACTGTGCTTGAGCTTCTCTAAATTCTTCTGGTGCTTTTCGTTACCTCCTTCTCAGCTTGTGTGTACTGTGCTTGAGCTTGTCTTATCTCTTCTGGTGTTTTTCTATACCTCTTTACCTCTTTCTGAGCTAGTGTGTACAGTGCATGAACTTGTCCAGACTCTTCTGGTGCTTTTCTTTACCTCCTTCTCAATTGTGTGAACTGTGCTTGAGCTTGTCTTATCTCTTCTGGTGTTTTTCTTTACCTCCTTGTCATGTACTGTGCTTGAGCTTGTCTTGTCTCCTCTGGTGCTTTTCTTTACCTCCTTCTGATAAAGTGTGTACTGTACTTGAGCTGGTCTTGTCTCTTCTGGTGTTTTTTTTACCTCCTTCTCATGTACTGTGCTTGAGCTTGTCTTGTCTCTTCTGGTGCTTTTCTTTACCTCCTTCCGAACTAGTGTGTACTGTGGTTGAGCTTGTCTTTTGTCTTCTGGTGCTTTTCTTTACCTCTTTCTCAGCTAGTGTGTACGGTGCTTGAACTTGTCAAGTCTCTTCTGGTGCTTTTCTTTACCTCCTTCTCAGTTGTGCGTACTGTGCTTAAGCTTGTCTTGTCTCTTCTGGTGCTTTCCTTTTCCTCCTTCTGAGCTAGTGTGTACTGTGCTTGAGCTTGTCTAGTCTCTTCTGGTGCTTTTCTTTATCTCCTTCTCAGTTGTGTGTACTGTGCTTGAGCTTGTCTTGTCTCTTCTAGTGCTTTTCTTTACCTCCTTCTCAGATGTGTGTATTGTGCTTAAGCTTGTCTGTGTCTCTTCTGGTGCTTTTCTTTACCTCCTCAGCTAGTGTGTACGGTGCTTGAACTTGTCAAGTCTCTTCTGGTGCTTTTCTTTACCTCCT
Source organism: Paraescarpia echinospica (assembly GCA_020002185.1). NCBI lineage: Eukaryota > Metazoa > Annelida > Polychaeta > Sabellida > Siboglinidae > Paraescarpia > Paraescarpia echinospica. The sequence continues at coordinate 55,457 of JAHLWY010006345.1, read as the reverse complement.
TCTCAGTTGTGCGTACTGTGCTTAAGCTTAGCTAGCTGTGCTTGAGCTTGTCTAGTCTCTTCTGGTGCTTTTCTTTATCTCCTTCTCAGTTGTGTGTACTGTGCTTGAGCTTGTCTTGTCTCTTCTAGTGCTTTTCTTTAAGATGTGTACTTAAGCTTGTCTTGTCTCTTCTGGTGCTTTTCTTTACCTCCTTCTCAGATGTGTGTATTGTGCTTAAGCTTGTCTTGTCTCTTCTGGTGCTTTCTTTACATCCTTCTGAGCAAGTGTGTACTGTACTTGAGCTTGTCTTGTCTCTTCTTGTGTTTTTCTTTACCTCCTTCTGAGCTAGTGTGTACTGAGCTTGAGCTTGTCTAGTCTCTTCTGGTGCTTTTCTTTACCACTTTCCGAGCTAGTGTGTGCTGTGTTTCAGCTTTTCTTTTGTCTTCTGGTGCTTTTCTTTGCCTCTTTCTCAGCTAGTGTGTACGGTGCTTGAACTTGTCAAGTTTCTTCTGATGCTTTTATTTACCTTTTTCTCAGTTGTGCTTACTGCGCTTCAGCTTGTCTAGTCTCTTCTGGTGTTTTTTTTTACCTCCTTCTCTGCATGTTTGTACTGTGCTTGAGCTTGTCTTGTCTCTTCTAGTGCTTTTCTTTATCTCCTTCTCAGATGTGTGTATTGTGCTTAAGCTTGTCTTGTCTCTTCTGGTGCTTTTCTTTACCTCCTTCTGAGCAAGTGTGTAATATACTTGAGCTTGTCTTGTCTCTTCTGGGGTTTTTCTTTACCTCCTTCTGAGCTAGTGTGTACTGAGCTTGAGCTTGTCTAGTCTCTTCTGGTGCTTTTCTCGTCCTCCTTCTGAGCTAGTGTGTACTGTGCTTGAGCTTCTCTAAACTCTTCTGGTGCTTTTCGTTACCTCCTTCTCAGCTTGTGTGTACTGTGCTTGAGCTTGTCTTATTTCTTCCGGTGTTTTTCTTTACCTCCTTCTCAGCTTGTATGTACTGTGCTTGAGCTTGTCTTGTCTCTTCTGGTGTTTTTCTTTACCTCTTTTCCTCTTTCTGAGCTATTGTGTACAGTGCTTGAGCTTGTCTTTTCTCCTCTGGTGCATTTCTTTAACTCCTTCTGAGCAAGTGTGTACTGTGCTTGAACTTGTGTAGTCTCTTCTCGTGCTTTTCTTTACCTCCTTCTCAGCTTGCGCGTACTTGTCGTGTTCTTGAGCTTGTCTTGTCTCTTCTGGTGTTTTTGTTGACCTCTTTACCTCTTTCTGAGCTAGAGTGTACTGTGCTTGAACTTGTCTAATCTCTTCTGGTGTTTTTCTTTTCCTCTTTATCAGTTGTGTGTACTGTGCTTGAGTTTTTCTTGTCTCCTCTGGAGCTTTCCTATACCTCCTTCTGAGCAAGTGTGTACTGTACTTGAACTTGTCTAGTCTCTTCTCGTGCTTTTCTTTACCTCCTTCTCCGCTTGTATGTACTGTGCTTGAGCTTGTCTTGTCTCTTCTTTTGTTTTTCTTTACCTCTTTACCTCTTTCTGTGATAGTGTGTACAGTGCTTGAACTTGTCTAGTCTCTTCTGATGCTTTTCTTTACCTCCTTCTCTGTTGTGTGTACTGTGCTTGAGCTTGTCTTTTCTTTTCTGGTGCTTTTCATTACCTCCTTCTGAGCAAGTGTGTACTGTACGTGAACTTGTATAGTCTCTACTGGGGCTTTTCTTTACCTCCTTCTCAGCATATTTGTACTGTGCTTGAGCTTCTCTTGTCTCTTCCGGTGCTTTTCTTTACCTACTTGTCAGATGTGTGTACTGTGCTTAAGGTTGTCTTATCTCTTCTGGTGCTTTTCTTTACCTCCTTCTGAGCAAGTGTGTACTGTACTTGAGCTAGTCTTGTCTCTTCTGGTGTTTTTCTTTACCTCCTTCTGAGCTAGTGTGTACTGAGCTTGAGCTTGTCTAGTCTCTTCTGGTGCTTTTCTCGTCCTTCTTCTGAGCTAGTGTGTACTGTCTCTTCTGGTGTTTTTCTTTACCTCCTTCTGAGCCAGTGTGTACTGAGCTTCAGCTTGTCTAGTCACTTCTGGTGCTTTTATTTACCTCCTTCTCAGCATGTTTGTACTGTGCTTGAGCTTGTCTTGTCTCTTCTGGTGCTTTTCTTTACCTCCTTCTCAATTGTGTGAACTGTTCTTCAGCTTGTCTTATCTCTTCTGGTGTTTTTCTTTACCTCCTTGTCATGTACTGTGCTTGAGCTTGTCTTGTCTCCTCTGGTGCTTTTCTTTACCTCCTTCTGATAAAGTGTGTACTGTAATTGAGCTGGTCTTGTCTCTTCTGGTGTTTTTCTTTACCTCCTTCTCATGTACTGTGCTTGAGCTTGTCTTGTCTCTTGTGGTAATTTTCTTTACCTCCTTCTGAGCTAGTGTGTACTGTGCTTCAGCTTGTCTTGTCTCTTCTGGTGCTTTTCTTTACCTTCATGTCAGCTTGTGTATTATGTGCTTCAGCTCGTCTAGTCTCTTCTGGTGCTTTTCTTTACCACCTTCCGAGCTAGTGTGTACTGTGGTTGAGCTTGTCTTTTGTCTTCTGGTGCTTTTCTTTACCTCTTTCTCAGCTAGTGTGTACGGTGCTTGAACTTATCAAGTCTCTTCTGGTGCTTTTCTTTACCTCCTTCTCAGTTGTGCGTACTGTGCTTAAGCTTGTCTTGTCTCTTCTGGTGCTTTTCTTTTCCTCCTTCTGAGCTAGTGTGTACTGTGCTTGAGCTTGTCTAGTCTCTTCTGGTGCTTTTCTTTACCTCCTTCTCAGTTGTGTGTACTGTGCTTGAGTTTGTCTAGTCTCTTCTGGTGCTTTTCTTTTCCTTCATCTCAGCTTGTGTATACTGTGCTTCAGCTCGTCTAGTCTCTTCTGGTGCTTTTCTTTACCACTTTCCGAGCTAGTGTGTGCTGTGTTTCAGCTTTTCTTTTGTCTTCTGGTGCTTTTCTTTACCTCTTTCTCAGCTAGTGTGTACGGTGCTTGAACTTGTCAAGTTTCTTCTGATGCTTTTATTTACCTTTTTCTCAGTTGTGCTTACTGCGCTTCAGCTTATCTAGTCTCTTCTGGTGTTTTTCTTTACCTCCTTCTCAGCATGTTTGTACTGTGCTTGAGCTTGTCTTGTCTCTTCTAGTGCTTTTCTTTACCTACTTCTCAGATGTGTGTATTGTGCTTAAACTTGTCTTGTCTCTTCTGGTGCTTTTCTTTACCTCCTTCTGAGCAAGTGTGTAATATACTTGAGCTTGTCTTGTCTCTTCTGGTGTTTTTCTTTACCTCCTTCTGAGCTAGTGTGTACTGAGCTTGAGCTTGTCTAGTCTCTTCTGGTGCTTTTCTCGTCCTCCTTCTGAGCTAGTGTGTACTGTGCTTGAGCTTCTCTAATCTCTTCTGGTGCTTTTCGTTACCTCCTTCTCAACTTGTGTGTACAGTGCTTGAGCTTGTCTTATTTCTTCCGGTGTTTTTCTTTACCTCCTTCTCAGCTTGTATGTACTGTGCTTGAGCTTGTCTTGTCTCTTCTGGTGTTTTTGTTTACCTCTTTTCCTCTTTCTGAGCTATTGTGTACAGTGCTTGAGCTTGTCTTTTCTCCTCTGGTGCATTTCTTTAACTCCTTCTGAGCAAGTGTGTACTGTGCTTGAACTTGTGTAGTCTCTTCTCGTGCTTTTCTTTACCTCCTTCTCAGCTTGCGTGTACTTGTCGTGTTCTTGAGCTTGTCTTGTCTCTTCTGGTGTTTTTGTTTACCTCTTTACCTGTTTCTGAGCTAGAGTGTACTGTGCTTGAACTTGTCTAATCTCTTCTGGTGTTTTTCTTTTCCTCTTTCTCAGTTGTGTGTACTGTGCTTGAGTTTTTCTTGTCTCCTCTGGAGCTTTCCTATACCTCCTTCTGAGCAAGTGTGTACTGTACTTGAACTTGCCTAGTCTCTTCTCGTGCTTTTCTTTACCTCCTTCTCCGCTTGTATGTACTGTGCTTGAGCTTGTCTTGTCTCTTCTTTTGTTTTTCTTTACCTCTTTACCTCTTTCTGTGATAGTGTGTACAGTGCTTGAACTTGTCTAGTCTCGTCTGATGCTTTTCGTTACCTCCTTCTCTGTTGTGTGTACTGTGCTTGAGCTTGTCTTTTCTTTTCTGGTGCTTTTCATTACCTCCTTCTGAGCAAGTGTGTACTGTACGTGAACTTGTATAGTCTCTTCTGGGGCTTTTCTTTACCTCCTTCTCAGCATATTTGTACTGTGCTTGAGCTTCTCTTGTCTCTTCCGGTGCTTTTCTTTACCTACTTGTCAGATGTGTGTACTGTGCTTAAGGTTGTATTATCTCTTCTGGTGCTTTTCTTTACCTCCTTCTCAGTTGTGTGTACTGTGCTTGAGTTTGTCTAGTCTCTTCTGGTGCTTTTCTTTTCCTTCATCTCAGCTTGTGTATACTGTGCTTCAGCTCGTCTAGTCTCTTCTGGTGCTTTTCTTTTCCACTTTCCGAGCTAGTGTGTGCTGTGTTTCAGCTATTCTTTTGTCTTCTGGTGCTTTTCTTTACCTCTTTCTCAGCTAGTGTGTACGGTGCTTGAACTTGTCAAGTTTCTTCTGATGCTTTTATTTACCTTTTTCTCAGTTGTGCTTACTGCGCTTCAGCTTGTCTAGTCTCTTCTGGTGTTTTTCTTTACCTCCTTCTCAGCATGTTTGTACTGTGCTTGAGCTTGTCTTGTCTCTTCTGGTGCTTTTCTTTACCTCCTTCTCAGATATGTGTATTGTGCTTAAGCTTGTCTTGTCTCTTCTGGTGCTTTTCTTTACCTCCTTCTCAGCATGTTTGTACTGTGCTTGAGCTTGTCTTGTCTCTTCTAGTGCTTTTCTTTACCTCCTTCTCAGATGTGTGTATTGTGCTTAAGCTTGTCTTGTCTCTTCTGGTGCTTTTCTTTACCTCCTTCTGAGCAAGTGTGTAATATACTTGAGCTTGTCTTGTCTCTTCTGGTGTTTTTCTTTACCTCCTTCTGAGCTAGTGTGTACTGAGCTTGAGCTTGTCTAGTCTCTTCTGGTGCTTTTCTCGTCCTCCTTCTGAGCTAGTGTGTACTGTGCTTGAGCTTCTCTAATCTCTTCTGGTGCTTTTCGTTACCTCCTTCTCAGCTTGTGTGTACTGTGCTTGAGCTTGTCTTATTTCTTCCGGTGTTTTTGTTTACCTCCTTCTCAGCTTGTATGTACTGTGCTTGAGCTTGTCTTGTCTCTTCTGGTGTTTTTGTTTACCTCTTTTCCTCTTTCTGAGCTATTGTGTACAGTGCTTGAGCTTGTCTTTTCTCCTCTGGTGCAATTCTTTAACTCCTTCTGAGCAAGTGTGTACTGTGCTTGAACTTGTGTAGTCTCTTCTCGTGCTTTTCTTTACCTCCTTCTCAGCTTGCGTGTACTTGTCGTGTTCTTGAGCTTGTCTTGTCTCTTCTGGTGTTTTTGTTTACCTCTTTACCTGTTTCTGAGCTAGAGTGTACTGTGCTTGAACTTGTCTAATCTCTTCTGGTGTTTTTCTTTTCCTCTTTCTCAGTTGTGTGTACTGTGCTTGAGTTTTTCTTGTCTCCTCTGGAGCTTTCCTATACCTCCTTCTGAGCAAGTGTGTACTGTACTTGAACTTGTCTAGTCTCTTCTCGTGCTTTTCTTTACCTCCTTCTCCGCTTGTATGTACTGTGCTTGAGCTTGTCTTGTCTCTTCTTTTGTTTTTCTTTACCTCTTTACCTCTTTCTGTGATAGTGTGTACAGTGCTTGAACTTGTCTAGTCTCGTCTGATGCTTTTCGTTACCTCCTTCTCTGTTGTGTGTACTGTGCTTGAGCTTGTCTTTTCTTTTCTGGTGCTTTTCATTACCTCCTTCTGAGCAAGTGTGTACTGTACGTGAACTTGTATAGTCTCTTCTGGGGCTTTTCTTTACCTCCTTCTCAGCATATTTGTGCTGTGCTTGAGCTTCTCTTGTCTCTTCCGGTGCTTTTCTTTACCTACTTGTCAGATGTGTGTACTGTGCTTAAGGTTGTCTTATCTCTTCTGGTGCCTTTCTTTACCTCCTTCTGAGCAAGTGTGTACTGTATTTGAACTTGTCTAGTCTCTTCTCGTGCTTTTCTTTACCTCCTTCTCCGCTTGTATGTACTGTGCTTGAGCTTGCCTTGTCTCTTCTTTTTTTTTTCTTTACCTCTTTACCTCTTTCTGTGATAGTGTGTACAGTGCTTGAACTTGTCTAGTCTCGTCTGATGCTTTTCTTTACCTCCTTCTCTTTTGTGTGTACTGTGCTTGAGCTTGTCTTTTCTTTTCTGGTGCTTTTCATTACCTCCTTCTGAGCAAGTGTGTACTGTACGTGAACTTGTATAGTCTCTTCTGGGGCTTTTCTTTACCTCCTTCTCAGCATATTTGTACTGTGCTTGAGCTTCTCTTGTCTCTTCCGGTGCTTTTCTTTACCTACTTGTCAGATGTGTGTACTGTGCTTAAGGTTGTCTTATCTCTTCTGGTGCTTTTCTTTACCTCCTTCTGAGCAAGTGTGTACTGTACTTGAGCTAGTCTTGTCTCTTCTGGTGTTTTTCTTTACCTCCTTCTGAGCTAGTGTGTACTGAGCTTGAGCTTGTCTAGTCTCTTCTGGTGCTTTTCTCGTCCTTCTTCTGAGCTAGTGTGTACTGTCTCTTCTGGTGTTTTTCTTTACCTCCTTCTGAGCCAGTGTGTACTGAGCTTCAGCTTGTCTAGTCACTTCTGGTGCTTTTATTTACCTCCTTCTCAGCATGTTTGTACTGTGCTTGAGCTTGTCTTGTCTCTTCTGGTGCTTTTATTTACCTCCTTCTCAATTGTGTGAACTGTGCTTGAGCTTGTCTTATCTCTTCTGGTGTTTTTCTTTACCTCCTTGTCATGTACTGTGCTTGAGCTTTTCTTGTCTCCTCTGGTGCTTTTCTTTACCTCCTTCTGATAAAGTGTGTACTGTATTTGAGCTGGTCTTGTCTCTTCTGGTGTTTTTCTTTACCTCCTTCTCATGTACTGTGCTTGAGCTTGTCTTGTCTCTTCTGGTAATTTTCTTTACCTCCTTCTGAGCTAGTGTGTACTGTGCTTCAGCTTGTCTTGTCTCTTCTGGTGCTTTTCTTTACCTTCATGTCAGCTTGTGTATTATGTGCTTCAGCTCGTCTAGTCTCTTCTGGTGCTTTTCTTTACCACCTTCCGAGCTAGTGTGTGCTGTGTTTCAACTTTTCTTTTGTCTTCTGGTGCTTTTCTTTACCTCTTTCTCAGCTAGTGTGTACGGTGCTTGAACTTGTCAAGTTTCTTCTGATGCTTTTATTTACCTTTTTCTCAGTTGTGCTTACTGCGCTTCAGCTTGTCTAGTCTCTTCTGGTGTTTTTCTTTACCTCCTTCTCAGCATGTTTGTACTGTGCTTGAGCTTGTCTTGTCTCTTCTAGTGCTTTTCTTTACCTCCTTCTCAGATGTGTGTATTGTGCTTAAGCTTGTCTTGTCTCTTCTGGTGCTTTTCTTTACCTCCTTCTGAGCAAGTGTGTAATATACTTGAGCTTGTCTTGTCTCTTCTGGTGTTTTTCTTTACCTCCTTCTGAGCTAGTGTGTACTGAGCTTGAGCTTGTCTAGTCTCTTCTGGTGCTTTTCTCGTCCTCCTTCTGAGCTAGTGTGTACTGTGCTTGAGCTTCTCTAATCTCTTCTGGTGCTTTTCGTTACCTCCTTCTCAGCTTGTGTGTACTGTGCTTGAGCTTGTCTTATTTCTTCCGGTGTTTTTGTTTACCTCCTTCTCAGCTTGTATGTACTGTGCTTGAGCTTGTCTTGTCTCTTCTGGTGTTTTTGTTTACCTCTTTTCCTCTTTCTGAGCTATTGTGTACAGTGCTTGAGCTTGTCTTCTCTCCTCTGGTGCAATTCTTTAACTCCTTCTGAGCAAGTGTGTACTGTGCTTGAACTTGTGTAGTCTCTTCTCGTGCTTTTCTTTACCTCCTTCTCAGCTTGCGTGTACTTGTCGTGTTCTTGAGCTTGTCTTGTCTCTTCTGGTGTTTTTGTTTACCTCTTTACCTGTTTCTGAGCTAGAGTGTACTGTGCTTGAACTTGTCTAATCTCTTCTGGTGTTTTTCTTTTCCTCTTTCTCAGTTGTGTGTACTGTGCTTGAATTTTTCTTGTCTCCTCTGGAGCTTTCCTATACCTCCTTCTGAGCAAGTGTGTACTGTACTTGAACTTGTCTAGTCTCTTCTCGTGCTTTTCTTTACCTCCTTCTCCGCTTGTATGTACTGTGCTTGAGCTTGTCTTGTTCCTTCTGGTGTTTTTCTTTACCTCTTTACCTCTTTCTGTGATAGTGTGTACAGTGCTTGAACTTGTCTAGTCTCGTCTGATGCTTTTCGTTACCTCCTTCTCTGTTGTGTGTACTGTGCTTGAGCTTGTCTTTTCTTTTCTGGTGCTTTTCATTACCTCCTTCTGAGCAAGTGTGTACTGTACGTGAACTTGTATAGTCTCTTCTGGGGCTTTTCTTTACCTCCTTCTCAGCATATTTGTGCTGTGCTTGAGCTTCTCTTGTCTCTTCCGGTGCTTTTCTTTACCTACTTGTCAGATGTGTGTACTGTGCTTAAGGTTGTCTTATCTCTTCTGGTGCCTTTCTTTACCTCCTTCTGAGCAAGTGTGTACTGTACTTGAACTTGTCTAGTCTCTTCTCGTGCTTTTCTTTACCTCCTTCTCCGCTTGTATGTACTGTGCTTGAGCTTGTCTTGTCTCTTCTTTTGTTTTTCTTTACCTCTTTACCTCTTTCTGTGATAGTGTGTACAGTGCTTGAACTTGTCTAGTCTCGTCTGATGCTTTTCTTTACCTCCTTCTCTTTTGTGTGTACTGTGCTTGAGCTTGTCTTTTCTTTTCTGGTGCTTTTCATTACCTCCTTCTGAGCAAGTGTGTACTGTACGTGAACTTGTATAGTCTCTTCTGGGGCTTTTCTTTACCTCCTTCTCAGCATATTTGTACTGTGCTTGAGCTTCTCTTGTCTCTTCCGGTGCTTTTCTTTACCTACTTGTCAGATGTGTGTACTGTGCTTAAGGTTGTCTTATCTCTTCTGGTGCTTTTCTTTACCTCCTTCTGAGCAAGTGTGTACTGTACTTGAGCTAGTCTTGTCTCTTCTGGTGTTTTTCTTTACCTCCTTCTGAGCTAGTGTGTACTGAGCTTGAGCTTGTCTAGTCTCTTCTGGTGCTTTTCTCGTCCTTCTTCTGAGCTAGTGTGTACTGTCTCTTCTGGTGTTTTTCTTTACCTCCTTCTGAGCCAGTGTGTACTGAGCTTCAGCTTGTCTAGTCACTTCTGGTGTTTTATTTACCTCCTTCTCAGCATGTTTGTACTGTGCTTGAGCTTGTCTTGTCTCTTCTGGTGCTTTTATTTACCTCCTTCTCAATTGTGTGAACTGTGCTTGAGCTTGTCTTATCTCTTCTGGTGTTTTTCTTTACCTCCTTGTCATGTACTGTGCTTGAGCTTTTCTTGTCTCCTCTGGTGCTTTTCTTTACCTCCTTCTGATAAAGTGTGTACTGTATTTGAGCTGGTCTTGTCTCTTCTGGTGTTTTTCTTTACCTCCTTCTCATGTACTGTGCTTGAGCTTGTCTTGTCTCTTCTGGTAATTTTCTTTACCTCCTTCTGAGGTAGTGTGTACTGTGCTTCAGCTTGTCTTGTCTCTTCTGGTGCTTTTCTTTACCTTCATGTCAGCTTGTGTATTATGTGCTTCAGCTCGTCTAGTCTCTTCTGGTGCTTTTCTTTACCACCTTCCGAGCTAGTGTGTACTGTGGTTGAGCTTGTCTTTTGTCTTCTGGTGCTTTTCTTTACCTCTTTCTCAGCTAGTGTGTACGGTGCTTGAAATTGTCAAGTCTCTTCTGGTGCTTTTCTTTACCTCCTTCTCAGTTGTGCGTACTGTGCTTAAGCTTGTCTTGTCTCTTCTGGTGCTTTTCTTTTCCTCCTTCTGAGCGAGTGTGTACTGTGCTTGAGCTTGTCTAGTCTCTTCTGGTGCTTTTCTTTATCTCCTTCTCAGTTATGTGTACTGTGCTTGAGTTTGTCTAGTCTCTTCTGGTGCTTTTCTTTTCCTTCATCTCAGCTTGTGTATACTGTGCTTCAGCTCGTCTAGTCTCTTCTGGTGCTTTTCTTTACCACTTTCCGAGCTAGTGTGTGCTGTGTTTCAGCTTGTCTTTTGTCTTCTGGTGCTTTTCTTTACCTCTTTCTCAGCTAGTGTGTACTGTGCTTGAACTTGTCAAGTTTCTTCTGATGCTTTTATTTACCTTTTTCTCAGTTGAGCAAGTGTGTACTGTACTTGAGCTTGTCTTGTCTCTTCTGGTGTTTTTCTTTACCTCCTACTGAGCTAGTGTGTACTGAGCTTGAGCTTGTCTAGTCTCTTCTGGTGCTTTTCTTTTCCTCCTTCTGAGCTAGTGTGTACTGTGCTTGAGCTTCTCTAAACCCTTCTGGTGCTTTTCGTTACCTCCTTCTCAGCTTGTGTGTACTGTGCTTGAGCTTGTCTTATCTCTTCTGGTGTTTTTTTTTGTATACCTCTTTACCTCTTTCTGAGCTAGTGTGTACAGTGCTTGAATTTGTCCAGACTCTTCTGGTGCTTTTCTTTACCTCCTTCTCAGTTGTGTGTACTGTGCTTGAGCTTGTCTTATCTCTTCCGGTGTTTTTCTTTACCTCCTTCTCAGCTTGTGTGTACTGTGCTTGAGCTTGTCTTGTCTCTTCTGGTGTTTTTGTTTACCTCTTTTCCTCTTTCTGAGCTATTGTGTACAGTGCTTGAGCTTGTCTTGTCTCCTCTGGTGCTTTTCTTTAACTCCTTCTCAGCTTGCGTGTACTGTGCTTGAGCTTGTCTTGTCTCTTCTGGTGTTTTGGTTTACCTCTTTACCGCTTTTTGAGCTAGAGTGTACTGTGCTTGAACTTGTCTAGTCTCTTCTGGTGTTTTTCTTTTCCTCCTTCTGAGCTAGTGTGTACTGTGCTTGAGCTTCTCTAATCTCTTCTGATGCTTTTCGTTACCTCCTTCTCAGCTTGTGTGTACTGTGATTGAGCTTGTCTTATCTCTTCTGGTGTTTTTTTTGTGTATAACTCTTTACCTCTTTCTGAGCTAGTGTGTACAGTGGTTGAACTTGTCCAGACTCTTCTGGTGCTTTTCTTTACCTCCTTCTCAGTTGTGTGTACTGTGCTTGAGCTTGTCTTATCTCTTCCCGTGTTTTTCGTTACCTCCTTCTCAGCTTGTGTGTACTGTGCTTGAGCTTGTCTTGTCTCTTCTGGTGTTTTTGTTTACCTCTTTTCCTCTTTCTGAGCTATTGTGTACAGTGCTTCAGCTTGTCTTGTCTCCTCTGGTGCTTTTCTTTAAATCCTTCTGAGCAAGTGTGTACTGTACTTGAACTTGTCTAGTCTCTTCTCGTGCTTTTCTTTACCTCCTTCTCAGCTTGCCTGTACTGTGCTTGAGCTTGTCTTGTCTCTTCTGGTGTTTTTGTTTTCCTCTTTACCGCTTTCTGAGCTAGAGTGTACTGTGCTTGAACTTGTCTAGTCTCTTCTGGTGTTTTTCGTTTCCTCCTTCTCAGGTTGTGTGTACTCTGCTTGAGCTTGTCTTGTCTCTTCTGGTGTTTTTCTTTACCTCTTTACCTCTTTCTGAGCTAGTGTGTGCAGTGGATGAACTTGTCTAATCTCTTCTCGTGCTATTCTTTACCTCCTTCTCAGCTTGAATGTACTGTGCTTGAGCTTGTCTTGTTCCTTCTGGTGTTTTTCTTTACCTCTTTACCTCTTTCTGAGCTAGTTTGTACAGTGCTTGAACTTGTTTAGACTGTTGTGGTGCTTTTATTTACCTCCTTCTCAGTTGTGTGTACTGTGCTTGAGTTTTTCTTCTCTCCTCTGGAGCTTTCTTATACCTCCTTCTGAGCAAGTGTGTACTATACTTGAAATTGTCTAATCTCTTCTCGTGCTTTTCTTTACCTCCTTCTCAGCTTGTATATACTGTGCTTGAGCTTGTCTTGTCTCTTCTTGTGTTTTTCTTTACCTTTTTCTGTGATAGTGTGTACAGTGCTTGAACTTGTCTCTTCTGATGCTTTTCTTTACCTCCTTCTCTGTTGTTTGTACGGTACTTGAACTTTTATAGTCTTTTCTGGTGCTTTTCTTTACCTCCTTCTGAGCAAGTGTGTACTGTACTTGAGCTAGTCTTGTCTCTTCTGGTGTTTTTCTTTACCTCCTTCTGATCTAGTGTGTACTGAGCTTCAGCTTGTCTAGTAACTTCTGGTGCTTTTCTTTACCTCCTTCTGAGCAAGTGTGTACTGTACTTGAGCTTGTCTTGTCTCTTCTGGTGCTTTTCTTTACCTCCTTCTGAGCAAGTGTGTACTGTACTTGAGCTTGTCTTGTCTCTTCTGGTGTTTTTCTTTACCTCCTTCTGAGCTAGTGTGTACTGAGCTTGAGCTTGTCTAGTCTCTTCTGGTGTTTTTCTTTTCCTCCTTCTGAGCTAGTGTGTACTGTGCTTGAGCTTCTCTAAACTCTTCTGGTGCTTTTCGTTACCTCCTTCTCAGCTTGTGTGTACTGTGCTTGAGCTTGTCTTATCTCTTCTGGTGTTTTTTTTTGTATACCTCTTTACCTCTTTCTGAGCTAGTGTGTACAGTGCTTGAATTTGTCCAGACTCTTCTGGTGCTTTTATTTACATCCTTCTCAGTTGTGCGTTCTGTGCTTCAGCTTGTCTTCTCTCTTATGGTGTTTTTCTTTACCTCCTGGTCAAGTACTGTGCTTGAGCTTGTCTTATATCCTCCGGTGCTTTTCTTTACCTCCTTCTGAGCAAGTGTGTACTGTACTTGAGCTTGTCTCTGTTGGTGTTTTTCTTTACCGCCTTCTGAGCTAGTGTATACTGAGCTTGTGCTTGTCTAGTCTCATCTGGTGCTTTTCTTTTCCTCCTTCTGAGCTAGAGTGTACTGTGCTTGAGCTTGTCTAATCTCTTCTGGTGCTTTTCTTTATCTCCTTCTCAGTTGTGCGTACTGCGCTTCAGCTTGTATTGTCTCTTCTGGTGTTTTTCTTTACCTCCTTCTGAGCAAGTGTGTACTGTGCTTGAGCTTGTCTTGTCTCTTCTGGTGCTTCTCTTTTCCTCCTTCTCAGCTTTTGTTTTCTGTGCTTGAACTTGTCTTGTCTCTTCCGGTGCTTTTCTTTATCTCCTTCTCAGTTGTGTGTACTGTGCTTGGGCTTGTTTTTTTCTATTCTGGTGCTTTTCTTTACCTCCTTCTGAGCAAGGGTGTGCTGTACTTGAGCTTGTCTTGTCTCTTCTGGTGTTTTTCTTTACTTCCTTCTCAGCTTGTGCGTACTGTGCTTCAGCCTGTCTTGTCTCTTCTCGTGTTTTTCTTTACATCTTTACCTCTTTCTGAGCTAGTGTGTACTGTGCTTGAAATTGTCTAGTCTCTTCTGGTGCTTTTCTTTACCTCCTTCTCAGATGTGTGTACTGTGCTTAAGGTTGTCTTTTCTCTTCTGGTGCATTTCTTTACCTCCTTCTGAGCAAGTGTGTAATGTACTTGAGCTTGTCTTTTCTCTTCTGGTGTTTTTCTTTACCTCCTTCTGAGCTAATGTGTAGTGAGCTTGAGCTTGTCTAGTCTCTTCTGGTGGTATTATTTTCCTCCTTCTGAGCTAGTGTGTTCTGTGCTTGAGCTTCTCTAATCTCTTCTGGTGCTTTTCTTTACCTCCTTCTCAGTTGTGTGTTCTGTGCTTGAGTTCGTCTAGTCTTTTCTGGTGCTTTTCTTTTCCTTCTTCTCAGCATGTGTGTACTGTGCTTGAGCTTGTCTTGTCTCTTGTGGTGTTTTTCTTTACCTCCTTCACATGTACTGTGCTTGAACTTGTCTTGTCTCTTCTGGTCCTTTTCTTTACCTCCTTCTGATCAAGTGTGTACTGTACTTGAGCTTGTCTTGTCTCTTCTGGTGTTTTCCTTTACCTCCTTCTCATTTACTGTGTTTGAGCTTGTATTGTCTCTTCTGGTAATTTTCTTTACCTCATTCTGAGCTAGTGTGTACTGTGCTTCAGCTTGTCTTATCTCTTCTGGTGCTTTTCTTTACCACTTTCTGACCTAGATTGTACAGTGCTTGAACTTGTCTAGACTCTTCTGGTGCTTTTCTTTACCACCTTCCGAGCTAGTGTGTGCTGTGTTTCATCTTGTCTTTTGTCTTCTGGTGCTTTTCTTTACCTCTTTCTCAGCTAGTGTGTACGGTGCTTGAACTTGTCAAGTTTCTTCTGATGCTTTTATTTACCTTTTTCTCAGTTGTGCGTACTGCGCTTCAGCTTGTCTTGTCTCTTCTGGTGCTTTTCTTTACCTCCTTCTCAGATGTGTGTATTGTGCGTAAGCTTGTCTTGTCTCTTCTGGTGCTTTTGTTTACCTCCTTCTGAGCAATTGTGTACTGTACTTGAGCTTGTCTTGTCTCTTCTGGTGTTTCTCTTTACCTCCTTCTGAGCTAGTGTGTACTGAGTTTGAGCTTGTCTAATCTCTTCTGGTGCTTTTCTTTATCTCCTTCTCAGTTGTGCATACTGCGCTTCAGCTTGTATTTTCTCTTCTGGTGTTTTTCTTTAACTCCTTCTCAGCATGTTTGTACTGTGCTTGAGCTTGTCTATTCTCTTCAGGTGCTTCTCTTTTCCTCCTTCTCAGCTTTTCTTTTCTGTGCTTGAACTTGTCTTGTCTCTTCCGGTGCTTTTCTTTATCTCCTTCTCAGTTGTGTGTACTGTGCTTGGGCTTGTTTTTTTCTATTCTGGTGCTTTTCTTTACCTCCTTCTGAACAAGCGTTTACTGTACTTGAACTTGTCTTGTCTCTTCTGTTGCTTTTCTTTTTCCTCCTTCTGAGCAAGGGTGTGCTGTACTTGAGCTTGTCTTGTCTCTTCTGGTGTTTTTCTTTACTTCCTTCTCAGCTTGTGCGTACTGTGCTTCAGCCTGTCTTGTCTCTTCTCGTGTTTTTCTTTACATCTTTACCTCTTTCTGAGCTAATGTGTACTGTGCTTGAACTTGTCTAGTCTCTTCTGGTGCTTTTCTTTACCTTCTTCTCAGATGTGTGTACTGTGCTTAAGGTTGTCTTTTCTCTTCTGGTGCATTTCTTTACCTCCTTCTGAGCAAGTGTGTAATGTACTTGAGCTTGTCTTGTCTCTTCTGGTGTTTTTCTTTACCTCCTTCTGAGCTAGTGTGTAGTGAGCTTGAGCTTGTCTAGTCTCTTCTGGTGCTATTCTTTTCCTCCTTCTGAGCTAGTGTGTACTGTGCTTGAGCTTCTCTAATCTCTTCTGGTGCTTTTCTTTACCACCTTCTCAGTTGTGTGTTCTGTGCTTGAGTTCGTCTAGTCTTTTCTGGTGCTTTTCTTTTCCTTCTTCTCAGCATGTGTGTACTGTGCTTGAGCTTGTCTTGTCTCTTGTGGTGTTTTTCTTTACCTCCTTCACATGTACTGTGCTTGAACTTGTCTTGTCTCTTCTGGTCCTTTTCTTTACCTCCTTCTGATCAAGTGTGTACTGTACTTGAGCTTGTCTTGTCTCTTCTGGTAATTTTCTTTAACTCATTCTGAGCTAGTGTGTACTGTGCTTCAGCTTGTCTTATCTCTTCTGGTGCTTTTCTTTACCACTTTCTGACCTAGTTTGTACAGTGCTTGAACTTGGCTAGACTCTTCTGGTGCTTTTCTTTACCACCTTCCGAGCTAGTGTGTGCTGTGTTTCATCTTGTCTTTTGTCTTCTGGTGCTTTTCTTTACCTCTTTCTCAGCTAGTGTGTACGGTGCATGAACTTGTCAAGTTTCTTCTGATGCTTTTATTTACCTTTTTCTCAGTTGTGCGTACTGCGCTTCAGCTTGTCTTGTCTCTTCTGGTGCTTTTCTTTACCTCCTTCTCAGATGTGTGTATTGTGCGTAAGCTTGTCTTGTCTCTTCTGGTGCTTTTCTTTACCTCCTTCTGAGCTAGTGTGTACTGTGCTTGAGCTTCTCTAATCTCTTCTGGTGCTTTTCGTTACCTCCTTCTCAGCTTGTGTGTACTGTGCTTGAGCTTGTCTTATCTCTTCTGGTGTTTTTCTATACCTCTTTACCTCTTTCTGAGCTAGTGTGTACAATGCTTGAACTTGTCCAGACTCTTCTGGTGCTTTTCTTTATCTCCTTCTCAGTTGTGTGTACAGTGCTTGAGCTTGTCTTATCTCTTCTGTTGTTTTTCTTCACCTCCTTGTCATGTACTGTGCTTGACCTTGTCTTGTCTCCTCTGGTGCTTTTCTTGACCTCCTTCTGATCATGTGTGTACTGTTCTTGAGCTGGTCTTGTCTCTTCTGGTGTTTTTCTTTACCTCCTTCTCAGCATGTTTTTACTGTGCTTGAGGTTGTCTTGTCTCTTCTGGTGCTTTTCTTTACCTCCTTCTCAGATGAGTGTATTGTGCTTAAGCTTGTCTTGTCTCTTCTGGTGCTTTTCTTTACCTCCTTCTGAGCAAGTGTGTACTGTACTTGAGCTTGTCTTGTCTCTTCTGGTGTTTTTCTTTACCTCCTTCTGAGCTAGTGTGTACTGAGCTTGAGCGTGTCTAGTCTCTTCTGGTGCTTTTCTTTTCCTCCTTCTGAGCTAGTGTGTACTGTGCTTGAGCTTTTCTAAACTCTTCTGATGCTTTTCGTTACCTCCTTCTCAGCTTGTGTGTACTGTGATTGAGCTTGTCTTATATCCTCCGGTGCTTTTCTTTACCTCCTTCTGAGCAAGTGTGTACTGTACTTGAGCTTGTCTCTGTTGGTGTTTTTCTTTACCGCCTTCTGAGCTAGTGTATACTGAGCTTGTGCTTGTCTAGTCTCATCTGGTGCTTTTCTTTTCCTCCTTCTGAGCTAGAGTGTACTGTGCTTGAGCTTGTCTAATCTCTTCTGGTGCTTTTCTTTATCTCCTTCTCAGTTGTGCGTATTGCGCTTCAGCTTGTATTGTCTCTTCTGGTGTTTTTCTTTAACTCCTTCTCAGAATGTTTGTACTGTGCTTGAACTTGTCTTGTCTCTTCTGGTGCTTCTCTTTTCCTCCTTCTCAGCTTTTGTTTTCTGTGCTTGAACTTGTCTTGTCTCTTCCGGTGCTTTTCTTTATCTCCTTCTCAGTTGTGTGTACTGTGCTTGGGCTTGTTTTTTTCTATTCTGGTGCTTTTCTTTACCTCCTTCTGAACAAGCGTTTACTGTACTTGAACTTGTCTTGTCTCTTCTGTTGCTTTTCTTTTTCCTCCTTCTGAGCAAGGGTGTGCTGTACTTGAGCTTGTCTTGTCTCTTCTGGTGTTTTTCTTTACTTCCTTCTCAGCTTGTGCGTACTGTGCTTCAGCCTGTCTTGTCTCTTCTCGTGTTTTTCTTTACATCTTTACCTCTTTCTGAGCTAGTGTGTACTGTGCTTGAAATTGTCTAGTCTCTTCTGGTGCTTTTCTTTACCTCCTTCTCAGATGTGTGTACTGTGCTTAAGGTTGTCTTTTCTCTTCTGGTGCATTTCTTTACCTCCTTCTGAGCAAGTGTGTAATGTACTTGAGCTTGTCTTGTCTCTTCTGGTGTTTTTCTTTACCTCCTTCTGAGCTAATGTGTAGTGAGCTTGAGCTTGTCTAGTCTCTTCTGGTGGTATTCTTTTCCTCCTTCTGAGCTAGTGTGTACTGTGCTTGAGCTTCTCTAATCTCTTCTGGTGCTTTTCTTTACCTCCTTCTCAGTTGTGTGTTCTGTGCTTGAGTTCGTCTAGTCTTTTCTGGTGCTTTTCTTTTCCTTCTTCTCAGCATGTGTGTACTGTGCTTGAGCTTGTCTTGTCTCTTGTGGTGTTTTTCTTTACCTCCTTCACATGTACTGTGCTTGAACTTGTCTTGTCTCTTCTGGTCCTTTTCTTTACCTCCTTCTGATCAAGTGTGTACTGTACTTGAGCTTGTCTTGTCTCTTCTGGTGTTTTCCTTTACCTCCTTCTCATTTACTGTGTTTGAGCTTGTATTGTCTCTTCTGGTAATTTTCTTTACCTCATTCTGAGCTAGTGTGTACTGTGCTTCAGCTTGTCTTATCTCTTCTGGTGCTTTTCTTTACCACTTTCTGACCTAGTTTGTACAGTGCTTGAACTTGTCTAGACTCTTCTGGTGCTTTTCTTTACCACCTTCCGAGCTAGTGTGTGCTGTGTTTCATCTTGTCTTTTGTCTTCTGGTGCTTTTCTTTACCTCTTTCTCAGCTAGTGTGTACGGTGCTTGAACTTGTCAAGTTTCTTCTGATGCTTTTATTTACCTTTTTCTCAGTTGTGCGTACTGCGCTTCAGCTTGTCTTGTCTCTTCTGGTGCTTTTCTTTACCTCCTTCTCAGATGTGTGTATTGTGCGTAAGCTTGTCTTGTCTCTTCTGGTGCTTTTGTTTACCTCCTTCTGAGCAATTGTGTACTGTACTTGAGCTTGTCTTGTCTCTTCTGGTGTTTCTCTTTACCTCCTTCTGAGCTAGTGTGTACTGAGCTTGAGCTTGTCTTGTCTCTTCTGGTGCTTTTCTTTTTCTCCTTCTGAGCTAGTGTGTACTGAGCTTGAGCTTGTCTTGTCTCTTCTGGTGCTTTTCTTTTCCTTCATCTCAGCTTGTGTATACTGTGCTTCAGCTCGTCTAGTCTCTTCTGGTGCTTTTCTTTACCACCTTCCGAGCTAGTGTGTGCTGTGTTTCAGCTTGTCTTTTGTCTTCTGGTGCTTTTCTTTACCTCTTTCTCAGCTAGTGTGTACGGTGCTTGAACTTGTCAAGTTTCTTCTGATGCTTTTATTTACCTTTTTCTCAGTTGTGCGTACTGCGCTTCAGCTTGTCTTGTCTCTTCTGGTGTTTTTCTTTACCTCCTTCTCAGCATGTTTGTACTGTGCTTGAGCTTGTCTTGTCTCTTCTGGTGCTTTTCTTTACCTCCTTCTCAGATGTGTGTATTGTGCTTAAGCTTGTCTTGTCTCTTCTGGTGTTTTTCTTTACCTCCTTCTGAGCTAGTGTGTACTGAGCTTGAGCTTGTCTAGTCTCTTCTGGTGCTTTTCTTTTCCTCCTTCTGAGCTAGTGTGTACTGTGCTTGAGCTTCTCTAATCTCTTCTGGTGCTTTTCGTTACCTCCTTCTCAGCTTGTGTGTATTGTGCTTGAGCTTGTCTTATCTCTTCTGGTGTTTTTCTATACCTCTTTACCTCTTTCTGAGCTAGTGTGTACAATGCTTGAACTTGTCCAGACTCTTCTGGTGCTTTTCTTTACCTCCTTCTCATTTGTGTGTACAGTGCTTGAGCTTGTCTTATCTCTTCTGGTGTTTTTCTTCACCTCCTTGTCATGTACTGTGCTTGACCTTGTCTTGTCTCCTCTGGTGCTTTTCTTGACCTCCTT
The DNA here is from genome assembly GCA_020002185.1 of Paraescarpia echinospica. NCBI lineage: Eukaryota > Metazoa > Annelida > Polychaeta > Sabellida > Siboglinidae > Paraescarpia > Paraescarpia echinospica. The sequence continues at coordinate 36,277 of JAHLWY010006345.1, read as the reverse complement.
CTGATCATGTGTGTACTGTTCTTGAGCTGGTCTTGTCTCTTCTGGTGTTTTTCTTTACCTACTTCTCAACATGTTTTTACTGTGCTTGAGTTTGTCTTGTCTCTTCTGGTGCTTTTCTTTACCTCCTTCTCAGATGAGTGTATTGTGCTTAAGCTTGTCTTGTCTCTTCTGGTGCTTTTCTTTACCTCCTTCTGAGCAAGTGTGTACTGTACTTGAGCTTGTCTTGTCTCTTCTGGTGTTTTTGTTTACCTCCTTCTGAGCTTGTGTGTACTGTACTTAAGCTTGTCTTGTCTCTTCTGGTGTTTTTCTTTACCTCCTTCTGAGCTAGTGTGTACTGTACTTAAGCTTGTCTTGTCTCTTCTGGTGTTTTTCTTTACCTCCTTCTGAGCTAGTGTGTACAGTACTTAAGCTTGTCTTGTCTCTTCTGGTGTTTTTGTTTACGTCCTTCTGAGCTAGTGTGTACTGAGCTTGAGCGTGTCTAGTCTCTTCTGGTGCTTTTCTTTTCCTCCTTCTGAGCTAGTGTGTACTGTGCTTGAGCTTCTCTAAACTCTTTTGATGCTTTTCGTTACCTCCTTCTCAGCTTGTGTGTACTGTGATTGAGCTTGTCTTATCTCTTGTTTTTTTTTTTTTGTATACCTCTTTACCTCTTTCTGAGCTAGTGTGTACAGTGTTTGAACTTGTCCAGACTCTTCTGGTGCTTTTCTTTACCTCCTTCTCAGTTGTGTGTACTGTGCTTGAGCTTGTCTTATCTCTTCCCGTGTTTTTCTTTACCTCCTTCTCAGCTTGTGTATACTGTGCTTGTGCTTGTCTTGTCTCTTCTGGTGTTTTTGTTTACCTCTTTTCCTCTTTCTGAGCTATTGTGTACAGTGCTTGAGCTTGTCTTGTCTCCTCTGGTGCATTTCTTTAACTCCTTCTGAGCAAGTGTGTACTGTACTTGAACTTGTCTAGTCTCTTCTCATGCTTTTCTTTACCTCCTTCTCAGCTTGCGTGTACTGTGCTTGAGCTTGTCTTGCCTCTTCTGGTGGTTTTATTTATATCTTTACCGCTTTCTGAGCTAGAGTGTACTGTGCTTGAACTTGTCTAGTCTCTTCTGGTGTTTTTTTTTTCCTCCTTCTCAGGTTGTGTGTACTGTGCTTGAGCTTGTCTTGTCTCTTCTGGTGTTTTTCTTTACCTCTTTACCTCTTTCTGAGCTAGTGTGTGCAGTGGATGAACTTGTCTAATCTCTTCTCGTGCTATTCTTTACCTCCTTCTCAGCTTGAATGTACGGTGCTTGAGCTTGTCTTGTTCCTTCTGGTGTTTTTCTTTACCTCTTTACCTCTTTCTGAGCTAGTTTGTACAGTGCTTGAACTTGTCTAGACTCTTCTGGTGCTTTTCTTTACCACCTTCCGAGCTAGTGTGTGCTGTGTTTCAGCTTGTCTTTTGTCTTCTGGTGCTTTTCTTTACCTCTTTCTCAGCTAGTGTGTACGGTGCTTGAACTTGTCAAGTTTCTTCTGATGCTTTTATTTACCTTTTTCTCAGTTGTGCGTACTGCGCTTCAGCTTGTCTTGTCTCTTCTGGTGTTTTTCTTTACCTCCTTCTCATCATGTTTGTACTGTGCTTGAGCTTGTCTTGTCTCTTCTGGTGCTTTTCTTTACCTCCTTCTCAGATGTGTGTATTATGCTTAAGCTTGTCTTGTCTCTTCTGGTGTTTTTCATTACCTCCTTCTGAGCTAGTGTGTACTGAGCTTGAGCTCGTCTAGTCTCTTCTGGTGCTTTTCTTTACCACCTTCCGAGCTAGTGTGTGCTGTGTTTCAGCTTGTCTTTTGTCTTCTGGTGCTTTTCTTTACCTCTTTCTCAGCTAGTGTGTACGGTGCTTGAACTTGTCAAGTTTCTTCTGATGCTTTTATTTACCTTTTTCTCAGTTGTGCTTACTGCGCTTCAGCTTGTCTTGTCTCTTCTGGTGTTTTTCTTTACCTCCTTCTCAGCATGTTTGTACTGTGCTTGAGCTTGTCTTGTCACTTCTGGTGCTTTTCTTTACCTCCTTCTCAGATGTGTGTATTGTGCTTAAGCTTGTCTTGTCTCTTCTGGTGTTTTTCTTTACCTCCTTCTGAGCTAGTGTGTACTGAGCTTGAGCTTGTCTAGTCTCTTCTGGTGCTTTTCTTTTCCTCCTTCTGAGCTAGTGTGTACTGTGCTTGAGCTTCTCTAATCTCTTCTGGTGCTTTTCGTTACCTCCTTCTCAGCTTGTGTGTATTGTGCTTGAGCTTGTCTTATCTCTTCTGGTGTTTTTCTATACCTCTTTACCTCTTTCTGAGCTAGTGTGTACAATGCTTGAACTTGTCCAGACTCTTCTGGTGCTTTTCTTTACCTCCTTCTCAGTTGTGTGTACAGTGCTTGAGCTTGTCTTATCTCTTCTGGTGTTTTTCTTTACCTCCTTGTCATGTACTGTGCTTGAGCTTGTCTTGTCTCCTCTGGTGCTTTTCTTTACCTCCTTCTGATCATGTGTGTACTGTACTTGAGCTGGTCTTGTCTCTTCTGGTGTTTTCCTTTACCTCCTTCTCATGTACTGTGCTTGAGCTTGTCTTGTCTCCTCTGGTGCTTTTCTTTACCTCCTTCTCAGATGAGTGTATTGTGCTTAAGCTTGTCTTGTCTCTTCTGGTGCTTTTCTTTACTTCCTTCTCAGCGTGTTTGTACTGTTCTTGAGCTGGTCTTGTCTCTTCTGGTGTTTTTCTTTACCTCCTTCTCAGCAAGTTTTTACTGTGCTTGAATTTGTCTTGTCTCTTCTCGTGCTTTTCTTTACCTCCTTCTCAGATGAGTGTATTGTGCTTAAGCTTGTCTTGTCTCTTCTGTTGCTTTTCTTTACCTCCTTCTGAGCAAGTGTGTACTGTATTTGAGCTTGTCTTGTCTCTTCTGGTGTTTTTCTTTACCTCCTTCTGAGCTAGAGTGTACTGAGCTTGAGCTTGTCTCTTCTGGTGCTTTTCTTTTCCTCCTTCTGAGCTAGTGTGTACTGTGCTTGAGCTTCTCTAAACTCTTCTGGTGCTTTTCGTTACCTCCTTCTCAGCTTGTGTGCACTGTGCTTGAGCTTGTCTTATCTCTTCTGGTGTTTTTTTTTGGTATACCTCTTTACCTCTTTCTGAGCCAGTGTGTACAGTGCTTGAACTTGTCCAGACTCTTCTTGTGCTTTTCTTTACCTCCTTCTCAGTTGTGTGTAATGTGCTTGAGCTTGTCTTATCTCTTCCGGTGTTTTTCTTTACCTCCTTCTCAGCTTGTGTGTACTGTGCTTGAGCTTGTCTTGTCTCTTCTGGTGTTTTTATTTACCTCTTTTCCTCCTTCTGAGCAAGTGTGTACTGTACTTGAACTTGTCTTGTCTCTTCTCGTGCTTTTCTTTACCTCTTTCTCAGCTTGCGTGTACTGTGCTTGAGCTTTTCTTGTCTCTTCTGGTGTTTTTGTTTACCTCTTTACCGCTTTCTGAGCTAGAGTGTACTGTGCTTCAACTTGTCTCGTCTCTTCTGGTGTTTTTCTTTTCCTCCTTCTCAGGTTGTGTGTACTGTGCTTGAGCTTGTCTTGTCTCTTCTGGTGTTTTTCTTTACCTCTTTACCTCTTTCTGAGCTAGTGTGTGCAGTGGATGAACTTGACTAATCTCTTCACGTGCTATTCTTTACCTCCTTCTTAGCTTGAATGTACGGTGCTTGAGCTTGTCTTGTTCCTTCTGGTGTTTTTCTTTACCTCTTTACCTCTTTCTGAGCTAGTTTGTACAGTGCTTGAACTTGTCTATACTCTTCTGGTGCTTTCTTTACCACCTTCCGAGCTAGAGTGTGCTGTGTTTCAGCTTGTCTTTTGGCTTCTGGTGCTTTTCTTTACCTCTTTCTCAGCTAGTGTGTACGGTGCTTGAACTTGTCAAGTTTCTTCTGATGCTTTTATTTACCTTTTTCTCAGTTGTGCGTACTGCGCTTCAGCTTGTCTTGTCTCTTCTGGTGTTTTTCTTTACCTCCTTCTCAGCATGTTTGTACTGTGCTTGAACTTGTCTTGTCTCTTCTGGTGCTTTTCTTTACCTCCTTCTCAGATGTGTGTATTGTGCTCAAGCTTGTCTTGTCTCTTCTGGTGCTTTTCTTTATCTCCTTCTGAGCAAGTGTGTACTGTAATTGAGCTTGTCTTGTCTCTTCTGGTGTTTTTCTTTACCTCCTTCTGAGCTAGTGTGTACTGAGCTTGAGCTTCTCTAATCTCTTCTGGTGCTTTTCGTTACCTCCTTCTCAACTTGTGTGTACTGTGCTTGAGCTTGTCTTATCTCTTCTGGTGTTTTTCTATACCTCTTTACCTCTTTCTGAGCTAGTGTGTACAATGCTTGAACTTGTCCAGACTCTTCTGGTGTTTTTCTTTACCTCCTTCTCAGTTGTGTGTACAGTGCTTGAACTTGTCTTATCTCTTCTGGTGTTTTCCTTTACCTCCTTGTCATGTACTGTGCTTGAGCTTGTCTTGTCTCCTCTGGTGCTTTTCTTTACCTCCTTCTGATCATGTGTGTACTGTACTTGAGCTGGTCTTGTCTCCTCTGGTGTTTTCCTTTACCTCCTTCTCATGTACTGTGCTTGAGCTAGTCTTGTCTCCTCTGGTGCATTTCTTTACCTCCTTCTGATCATGTGTGTACTGTACTTGAGCTGGTCTTGTCTCCTCTGGTGTTTTCCTTTACCTCCTTCTCATGTACTGTGCTTGAGCTTGTCTTGTCTCCTCTGGTGCTTTTCTTTACCTCCTTCTCAGATGAGTGTATTGTGCTTAAGCTTGTCTTGTCTCTTCTGGTGCTTTTCTTTACCTCCTTCTGAGCAAGTGTATACTGTACATGAGCTTGTCTTGTCTCTTCTGGTGTTTTTCTTTACCTCCTTCTGAGCTAGTGTGTACTGAGCTTGAGCTTGTCTAGTCTCTTCTGGTGCTTTTCTTTTCCTCCGTCTGAGCTAGTGTGTACTGTGCTTGAGCTTCTCTAAACCCTTCAGGTGCTTTTCGTTACCTCCTTCTCAGCTTGTGTGTACTGTGCTTGAGCTTGTCTTATCTCTTCTGGTTTTTTTTTTATACCTCTTTACCTCTTTCTGAGCTAGTGTGTACAGTGCTTGAACTTGTCGAGACTCTTCTGGTGCTTTTCTTTACGTCCTTCTCAGTTGTGTGTACTGTGCTTGAGCTTTCCTTATCTCTTCCGGTGTTTTTCTTTACCTCCTTCTCAGCTTGTGTGTACTGTGCTTGAGCTTGTCTTGTCTCTTCTGGTGTTTTTGTTTACCTCTTTTCCTCTTTCTGAGCTATTGTGTACAGTGCTTGAGCTTGTCTTGTCTCCTCTGGTGCTTTTCTTTAACTCCTTCTAAGCAAGTGTGTACTGTACTTGATCTTGTCTAGTCTCTTCTCGTGTTTTCTTTACCTCCTTCTCAGCTTGCGTGTACTGTGCTTGAGCTTGTCTTGCCTCTTCTGGTGTTTTTGTTTACCTCTTTACCGCTTTCTGAGCTAGAGTGTACTGTGCTTGAACTTGTCTAGTCTCTTCTGGTGTTTTTTTTTTCCTCCTTCTCAGGTTGTGTGTACTGTGCTTGAGCTTGTCATGTCTCTTCTGGTGTTTTTCTTTACCTCTTTCTGAGCTAGTGTGTGCAGTGTATGAACTTGTCTAATCTCTTCTCGTGCTATTCTTTACCTCCTTCTCAGCTTGAATGTACGGTGCTTCAGCTTGTCTTTTTCCTTCTGGTGTTTTTCTTTACCTCTTTACCTCTTTCTGAGCTAGTTTGTACAGTGCTTGAACTTGTCTAGACTCTTCTGGTGCTTTTCTTTACCACCTTCCGAGCTAGTGTGTGCTGTGTTTCAGCTTGTCTTTTGTCTTCTGGTGCTTTTCTTTACCTCTTTCTCAGCTAGTGTGTACGGTGCTTGAACTTGTCAAGTCTCTTCTGCTGCTTTTCTTTACCACCTTCTCAGTTGTGCGTACTGTGCTTGAGCTTGTCTTGTCTCTTCTGGTAATTTTCTTTACCTCCTTCTGAGCTAGTGTGTACTGTGCTTCAGCTTGTCTTGTCTCTTCTGGTGCTTTTCTTTTCCTTCATCTCAGCTTGTGTATACTGTGCTTCAGCTCGTCTAGTCTCTTCTGGTGCTTTGCTTTTCCTCCTTCTGAGCTAGTGTGTACTGTGTTTCAGCTTGTCTTTTGTCTTCTGGTGCTTTTCTTTACCTCTTTCTCAGCTAGTGTGTACGGTGCTTGAACTTGTCAAGTTTCTTCTGGTGCTTTTATTTACCTTTTTATCAGTTGTTCGTACTGCGCTTCAGCTTGTCTTGTCTCTTCTGGTGTTTTTCTTTACCTCCTTCTCAGCATGTTTGTACTGTGCTTGAGCTTGTCTTGTCTCTTCTGGTGCTTTTCTTTACCTCTTTCTCAGATGTTTGTATTGTGCTTAAGCTTGTCTTGTCTCTTCTGGTGCTTTTCTTTACCTCCTTCTGAGCAAGTGTGTACTGTACTTGAGCTTGACTTGTCTCTTCTGGTGTTTTTCTTTACCTCCTTCTGAGCTAGTGTGTACTGAGCTTGAGCTTGTCTAGTCTCTTCTGGTGCTTTTCTTTTCCTCCTTCTGAGCTAGTGTGTACTGTGCTTCAGCTTCTCTAATCTCTTCTGGTGCTTTTCGTTACCTCCTTCTCAGATGTGTGTACAGTGCTTGAGCTTGTCTTATCTCTTCTGGTGTTTTTCTTTACCTCCTTGTCATGTACTGTGCTTGAGCTTGTCTTGTCTCCTCTGGTGCTTTTCTTTACCTCCTTCTGATCATGTGTGTACTGTACTTGAGCTGGTCTTTTCTCTTCTGGAGTTTTCCTTTACCTCCTTCTCATGTACTGTGCTTGAGCTTGTCTTGTCTCCTCTGGTGCTTTTCTTTACCTCCTTCTCAGATGAGTGTATTGTGCTTAAGGATGTCTTGTCTCTTCTGGTGCATTTCTTTACCTCCTTCTGAGCAAGTGTGTAATGTACTTGAGCTTGTCTTGTCTCTTCTGGTGTTTTTCTTTACCTCCTTCTGAGCTAGTGTGTAGTGAGCTTGAGCTTGTCTAGTCTCTTCTGGTGCTATTCTTTTCCTCCATCTGAGCTAGTGTGTACTGTGCTTGAGCTTCTCTAATCTCTTCTGGTGCTTTTCTTTACCTCTTTCTCAGTTGTGTGTTCTGTTCTTGACTTTGTCTAGTCTCTTCTGGTGCTTTTCTTTTCCTCCTTCTCAGCATGTGTGTTCTGTGCTTGAACTTCTCTAGTCTCTTCGGGTTTTTTTTCTTCACCTCCTTCTCAGCTTGTGTGTACTGTGCTTGAGCTTGTCTTGTCTCTTGTGTTTTTTTTACCTCCTTCTCATGTACTGTGCTTGAACTTGTCTTGTCTCTTCTAGTGCTTTTCTTTACCTCCTTCTGATCATGTGTGTACTGTACTTGAGCTGGTCTTTTCTCTTCTGGAGTTTTCCTTTACCTCCTTCTCATGTACTGTGCTTGAGCTTGTATTGTCTCCTCTGGTGCTTTTCTTTACCTCCTTCTCAGATGAGTGTATTGTGCTTAAGCTTGTCTTGTCTCTTCTGATGCTTTTCTTTACCTCCTTCTCAGCATGTTTGTACTGTTCTTGAGCTGGTCTTGTCTCTTCTGGTGTTTTTTTTACCTCCTTCTCAGCATGTTTTTACTGTGCTTGAGTTTGTCTTGTCTCTTCTGGTGCTTTTCTTTACCTCATTCTGAGCAAGTGTGTACTGTACTTGAGCTTGTCTTGTCTCTTCTGGTGTTTTTCTTTACCTCCTACTGAGCTAATGTGTACTGAGCTTGAGCTTGTCTGGTCTCTTCTGGTGCTTTTCTTTTCCTCCTTCTGAGCTAGTGTGTACTGTGCTTGAGCTTCTCTAAACCCTTCTGGTGCTTTTCGTTACCTCCTTCTCAGCTTGTGTGTACAGTGCTTGAGCTTGTCTTATCTCTTCTGGTTTTTTTTTTGTATATCTCTTTACCTCTTTCTGAGCTAGTGTGTACAGTGCTTGAACTTGTCCAGACTCTTCTGGTGCTTTTCTTTACCTCCTTCTCAGTTGTGTGTACTGTGCTTGAGCTTGTCTTATCTCTTCCGGTGTTTTTCTTTACCTCCTTCTCAGCTTGTGTGTACTGTGCTTGAGCTTGTCTTGTCTCTTCTGGTGTTTTTGTTTACCTCTTTTCCTCTTTCTGAGCTATTGTGTACAGTGCTTGAGCTTGTCTTGTCTCCTCTGGTGCTTTTCTTTAACTCCTTCTAAGCAAGTGTGTACTGTACTTGAACTTGTCTAGTCTCTTCTCGTGCTTTTCTTTACCTCCTCTCAGCTTGCGTGTACTGTGCTTGAGCTTGTCTTGTCTCTTCTGGTGTTTTTCGTTTCCTCCTTCTCAGGTTGTGTGTACTGTGCTTGAGCTTGTCTTGTCTCTTCTGGTGTTTTTCTTTACCTCTTTACCTCTTTCTGAGCTAGTGTGTGCAGTGGATGAACTTGTCTAATCTCTTCTCGTGCTATTCTTTACCTCCTTCTCAGCTTGAATGTACTGTGCTTGAGCTTGTCTTGTTCCTTCTGGTGTTTTTCTTTACCTCTTTACCTCTTTCTGAGCTAGTTTGTACAGTGCTTGAACTTGTTTAGACTCTTGTGGTGCTTTTATTTACCTCCTTCTCAGTTGTGTGTACTGTGCTTGAGTTTTTCTTGTCTCCTCTGGAGCTTTCTTATACCTCCTTCTGAGCAAGTGTGTACTATACTTGAAATTGTCTAATCTCTTCTCGTGCTTTTCTTTACCTCCTTCTCAGCTTGTATGTACTGTGCTTGAGCTTGTCTTGTCTCTTCTTGTGTTTTTCTTTACCTTTTTCTGTGATAGTGTGTACAGTGCTTGAACTTGTCTCTTCTGATGCTTTTCTTTACCTCCTTCTCTGTTGTTTGTACGGTACTTGAACTTTTATAATCTTTTCTGGTGCTTTTCTTTACCTCCTTCTGAGCAAGTGTGTACTGTATTTGAGCTAGTTTTGTCTCTTCTGGTGTTTTTCTTTACCTCCTTCTGATCTAGTGTGTACTGAGCTTCAGCTTGTCTAGTCACTTCTGGTGCTTTTATTTTCCTCCTTCTGAGCTAGTGTGTACTGTGCTTGAGCTTCTCTAATCTCTTCTGGTGCTTTTCTTTACCTCTTTCTCAGTTGTGTGTTCTGTTCTTGACTTTGTCTAGTCTCTTCTGGTGCTTTTCTTTTCCTCCTTCTCAGCATGTGTGTTCTGTGCTTGAACTTGTCTAGTCTCTTCTGGTGCTTTTCTTTACCTCCTTCTCAGATGTGTGTACTGTGCTTAAGGATGTCTTGTCTCTTCTGGTGCATTTCTTTACCTCCTTCTGAGCAAGTGTGTAATGTACTTGAGCTTGTCTTGTCTCTTCTGGTGTTTTTCTTTACCTCCTTCTGAGCTAGTGTGTTGTGAGCTTGAGCTTGTCTAGTCTCTTCTGGTGCTATTCTTTTCCTCCTTCTGAGCTAGGGTGTACTGTGCTTGAGCTTCTCTAATCTCTTCTGGTGCTTTTCTTTACCTCCTTCTCAGCTTGTGTGTACTGTGCTTGAGCTTGTCTTGTCTTTTCTGGTGCTTTTCTTTTCCTTATTCTCAGCATGTGTGTTCTGTGCTAAAACTTGTCTAGTCTCTTCCGTTGTTTTTCTTTACCTCCTTCTCAGCTTGTGTGTACTGTGCTTGAGCTTGTCTTGTCTCTTGTGGTGTTTTTCTTTACCTCCTTCACATGTACTGTGCTTGAACTTGTCTTGTCTCTTCTGGTGCTTTTCTTTACCTCCTTCTGATCAAGTGTGTACTGTACTTGAGCTTGTCTTGTCTCTTCTGGTGTTTTCCTTTACCTCCTTCTCATGTACTGTGTTTGAGCTTGTCTTGTCTCTTCTCGTAATTTTCTTTACCTCATTCTGAGCTAGTGTATACTGTGCTTGAGCTTCTCTAATCTCTTCTGGTGCTTTTCTTTACCTCTTTCTCAGTTGTGTGTTCTGTTCTTGACTTTGTCTAGTCTCTTCTGGTGCTTTTCTTTTCCTCCTTCTCAGCATGTGTGTTCTGTGCTTGAACTTCTCTAGTCTCTTCGGGGTTTTTTTCTTCACCTCCTTCTCAGCTTGTGTGTACTGTGCTTGAGCTTGTCTTGTCTCTTGTGTTTTTTTTTACCTCCTTCTCATGTACTGTGCTTGAACTTGTCTTGTCTCTTCTAGTGCTTTTCTTTACCTCCTTCTGATCATGTGTGTACTGTACTTGAGCTGGTCTTTTCTCTTCTGGAGTTTTCCTTTACCTCCTTCTCATGTACTGTGCTTGAGCTTGTATTGTCTCCTCTGGTGCTTTTCTTTACCTCCTTCTCAGATGAGTGTATTGTGCTTAAGCTTGTCTTGTCTCTTCTGGTGCTTTTCTTTACCTCCTTCTCAGCATGTTTGTACTGTTCTTGAGCTGGTCTTGTCTCTTCTGGAGTTTTTTTTACCTCCTTCTCAGCATGTTTTTACTGTGCTTGAGTTTGTCTTGTCTCTTCTGGTGCTTTTCTTTTCCTCATTCTGAGCAAGTGTGTACTGTACTTGAGCTTGTCTTGTCTCTTCTGGTGTTTTTCTTTACCTCCTACTGAGCTAGTGTGTACTGAGCTTGAGCTTGTCTAGTCTCTTCTGGTGCTTTTCTTTTCCTCCTTCTGAGCTAGTGTGTACTGTGCTTGAGCTTCTCTAAACCCTTCTGGTGCTTTTCGTTACCTCCTTCTCAGCTTGTGTGTACTGTGCTTGAGCTTGTCTTATCTCTTCTGGTGTTTTTTTTTGTATATCTCTTTACCTCTTTCTGAGCTAGTGTGTACAGTGCTTGAACTTGTCCAGACTCTTCTGGTGCTTTTCTTTACCTCCTTCTCAGCTTGCGTGTACTGTGCTTGAGCTTGTCTTGTCTCTTCTGGTGTTTTTCGTTTCCTCCTTCTCAGGTTGTGTGTACTGTGCTTGTGCTTGTCTTGTCTCTTCTGGTGTTTTTCTTTACCTCTTTACCTCTTTCTGAGCTAGTGTGTGCAGTGGATGAACTTGTATAATCTCTTCTCGCGCTATTCTTTACCTCCTTCTCAGCTTGAATGTACTGTGCTTGAGCTTGTCTTGTTCCTTCTGGTGTTTTTCTTTACCTCTTTACCTCTTTCTGAGCTAGTTTGTACAGTGCTTGAACTTGTTTAGACTCTTGTGGTGCTTTTATTTACTTCTCAGTTGTGTGTACTGTGCTTGAGTTTTTCTTGTCTCCTCTGGAGCTTTCTTATACCTCCTTCTGAGCAAGTGTGTACTATACTTGAAATTGTCTAGTCTCTTCTCGTGCGTTTCTTTACCTCCTTCTCAGCTTGTATGTACTGTGCTTGAGCTTGTCTTGTCTCTTCTTGTGTTTTTCTTTACCTTTTTCTGTGATAGTGTGTACAGTGCTTGAACTTGTCTCTTCTGATGCTTTTTTTTACCTCCTTCTCTGTTGTTTGTACGGTACTTGAACTTTTATAGTCTTTTCTGGTGCTTTTCTTTACCTCCTTCTGAGCAAGTGTGTACTGTACTTGAGCTAGTCTTGTCTCTTCTGGTGTTTTTCTTTACCTCCTTCTGATCTAGTGAGTACTGAGCTTCAGCTTGTCTAGTCACTTCTGGTGCTTTTATTTTCCTCCTTCTGAGCTAGTGTGTACTGTGCTTGAGCTTCTCTAATCTCTTCTGGTGCTTTTCTTTACCTCTTTCTCAGTTGTGTGTTCTGTTCTTGACTTTGTCTAGTCTCTTCTGGTGCTTTTCTTTTCCTCCTTCTCAGCATGTGTGTTCTGTGCTTGAACTTCTCTAGTCTCTTCGGGTTTTTTTTCTTCACCTCCTTCTCAGCTTGTGTGTACTGTGCTTGAGCTTGTCTTGTCTCTTGTGTTTTTTTTTACCTCCTTCTCATGTACTGTGCTTGAACTTGTCTTGTCTCTTCTAGTGCTTTTCTTTACCTCCTTCTGATCATGTGTGTACTGTACTTGAGCTGGTCTTTTCTCTTCTGGAGTTTTCCTTTACCTCCTTCTCATGTACTGTGCTTGAGCTTGTATTGTCTCCTCTGGTGCTTTTCTTTACCTCCTTCTCAGATGAGTGTATTGTGCTTAAGCTTGTCTTGTCTCTTCTGGTGCTTTTCTTTACCTCCTTCTCAGCATGTTTGTACTGTTCTTGAGCTGGTCTTGTCTCTTCTGGAGTTTTTTTTACCTCCTTCTCAGCATGTTTTTACTGTGCTTGAGTTTGTCTTGTCTCTTCTGGTGCTTTTCTTTACCTCATTCTGAGCAAGTGTGTACTGTACTTGAGCTTGTCTTGTCTCTTCTGGTGTTTTTCTTTACCTCCTACTGAGCTAGTGTGTACTGAGCTTGAGCTTGTCTAGTCTCTTCTGGTGCTTTTCTTTTCCTCCTTCTGAGCTAGTGTGTACTGTGCTTGAGCTTCTCTAAACCCTTCTGGTGCTTTTCGTTACCTCCTTCTCAGCTTGTGTGTACTGTGCTTGAGCTTGTCTTATCTCTTCTGGTGTTTTTTTTTGTATATCTCTTTACCTCTTTCTGAGCTAGTGTGTACAGTGCTTGAACTTGTCCAGACTCTTCTGGTGCTTTTCTTTACCTCCTTCTCAGTTGTGTGTACTGTGCTTGAGCTTGTCTTATCTCTTCCGGTGTTTTTCTTTACCTCCTTCTCAGCTTGTGTGTACTGTGCTTGAGCTTGTCTTGTCTCTTCTGGTGTTTTTGTTTACCTCTTTTCCTCTTTCTGAGCTATTGTGTACAGTGCTTGAGCTTGTCTTGTCTCCTCTGGTGCTTTTCTTTAACTCCTTCTAAGCAAGTGTGTACTGTACTTGAACTTGTCTAGTCTCTTCTCGTGCTTTTCTTTACCTCCTCAGCTTGCGTGTACTGTGCTTGAGCTTGTCTTGTCTCTTCTGGTGTTTTTCGTTTCCTCCTTCTCAGGTTGTGTGTACTGTGCTTGAGCTTGTCTTGTCTCTTCTGGTGTTTTTCTTTACCTCTTTACCTCTTTCTGAGCTAGTGTGTGCAGTGGATGAACGTGTCTAATCTCTTCTCGTGCTATTCTTTACCTCCTTCTCAGCTTGAATGTACTGTGCTTGAGCTTGTCTTGTTCCTTCTGGTGTTTTTCTTTACCTCTTTACCTCTTTCTGAGCTAGTTTGTACAGTGCTTGAACTTGTTTAGACTCTTGTGGTGCTTTTATTTACCTCCTTCTCAGTTGTGTGTACTGTGCTTGAGTTTTTCTTGTCTCCTCTGGAGCTTTCTTATACCTCCTTCTGAGCAAGTGTGTACTATACTTGAAATTGTCTAGTCTCTTCTCGTGCTTTTCTTTACCTCCTTCTCAGCTTGTATGTACTGTGCTTGAGCTTGTCTTGTCTCTTCTTGTGTTTTTCTTTACCTTTTTCTGTGATAGTGTGTACAGTGCTTGAACTTGTCTCTTCTGATGCTTTTCTTTACCTCCTTCTCTGTTGTTTGTACGGTACTTGAAGTTTTATAGTCTTTTCTGGAGCTTTTCTTTACCTCCTTCTGAGCAAGTGTGTACTGTACTTGAGCTAGTCTTGTCTCTTCTGGTGTTTTTCTTTACCTCCTTCTGATCTAGTGTGTACTGAGCTTCAGCTTGTCTAGTCACTTCTGGTGCTTTTATTTTCCTCCTTCTGAGCTAGTGCGTACTGTGCTTGAGCTTCTCTAATCTCTTCTGGTGCTTTTCTTTACCTCTTTCTCAGTTGTGTGTTCTGTTCTTGACTTTGTCTAGTCTCTTCTGGTGCTTTTCTTTTCCTCCTTCTCAGCATGTGTGTTCTGTGCTTGAACTTGTCTAGTCTCTTCGGTTTTTTTTTCTTCACCTCCTTCTCAGCTTGTGTGTACTGTGCTTGAGCTTGTCTTGTCTCTTTTTTTTTTTTTTTACCTCCTTCTCATGTACTGTGATTGAACTTGTCTTGTCTCTTCTAGTGCTTTTCTTTACCTCCATCTGATCAAGTGTGTACTGTACTTGAGCTTGTCTTGTCTCTTCTGGTGTTTTTCTTTACCTCCTTCTGATCTAGTATGTACTGAGCTTCAGCTTGTCTAGTCACTTCTGGTGCTTTTATTTTCCTCTTTCTGAGCTAGTGTGTACTGTGCTTGAGCTTCTCTAATCTCTTCTGTTGCTTTTCTTTACCTCTTTCTCAGTTGTGTGTTCTGTTCTTGACTTTGTCTAGTCTCTTCTGGTGCTTTTCTTTACCTCTTTCTCAGCATGTTTGTACTGTTCTTGAACTGGTCTTGTCTCTTCTGGTGTTTTTCTTTACCTCCTTCTCAGCATGTTTTTACTGTGCTTGAGTTTGTCTTGTCTCTTCTGGTGCTTTTCTTTACCTCCTACTCAGATGAGTGTATTGTGCTTAAGCTTGTCTTGTCTCTTCTGGTGCTTTTCTTTACCTCCTTCTGAGCAAGTATGTACTGTACTTGAGCTTGTCTTGTCTCTTCTGGTGTTTTTCTTTACCTCCTTCTGAGCTAGTGTGTAGTGAGCTTGAGCTTGTCTAGTCTCTTCTGGTGCTATTCTTTTCCTCCTTCTGAGCTAGTGTGTACTGTGCTTGAGCTTCTCTAATCTCTTCTGGTGCTTTTCTTTACCTCCTTCTCAGCTTGTGTGTACTGTTCTTGAGCTTGTCTTGTCTTTTCTGGTGCTTTTCTTTTCCTTATTCTCAGCATGTGTGTTCTGTGCTTGAACTTGTCTAGTCTCTTCCGTTGTTTTTCTTTATCTCCTTCTCAGCTTGTGTGTACTGTGCTTGAGCTTGTCTTGTCTCTTGTGGTGTTTTTCTTTACCTCCTTCACATGTACTGTGCTTGAACTTGTCTTGTCTCTTCTGGTGCTTTTCTTTACCTCCTTCTGATCAAGTGTGTACTGTACTTGAGCTTGTCTTGTCTCTTCTGGTGTTTTCCTTTACCTCCTTCTCATGTACTGTGTTTGAGCTTGTCTTGTCTCTTCTGGTAATTTTCTTTACCTCATTCTGAGCTAGTGTATACTGTGCTTGAGCTTCTCTAATCTCTTCTGGTGCTTTTCTTTACCTCTTTCTCAGTTGTGTGTTCTGTTCTTGACTTTGTCTAGTCTCTTCTGGTGCTTTTCTTTTCCTCCTTCTCAGCATGTGTGTTCTGTGCTTGAACTTCTCTAGTCTCTTCTGGGTTTTTTTCTTCACCTCCTTCTCAGCTTGTGTGTACTGTGCTTGAGCTTGTCTTGTCTCTTGTGTTTTTTTTTACCTCCTTCTCATGTACTGTGCTTGAACTTGTCTTGTCTCTTCTAGTGCTTTTCTTTACCTCCTTCTGATCATGTGTGTACTGTACTTGAGCTGGTCTTTTCTCTTCTGGAGTTTTCCTTTACCTCCTTCTCATGTACTGTGCTTGAGCTTGTATTGTCTCCTCTGGTGCTTTTCTTTACCTCCTTCTCAGATGAGTGTATTGTGCTTAAGCTTGTCTTGTCTCTTCTGGTGCTTTTCTTTACCTCCTTCTCAGCATGTTTGTACTGTTCTTGAGCTGGTCTTGTCTCTTCTGGAGTTTTTTTTACCTCCTTCTCAGCATGTTTTTACTGTGCTTGAGTTTGTCTTGTCTCTTCTGGTGCTTTTCTTTACCTCATTCTGAGCAAGTGTGTACTGTACTTGAGCTTGTCTTGTCTCTTCTGGTGTTTTTCTTTACCTCCTACTGAGCTAGTGTGTACTGAGCTTGAGCTTGTCTAGTCTCTTCTGGTGCTTTTCTTTTCCTCCTTCTGAGCTAGTGTGTACTGTGCTTGAGCTTCCCTAAACCCTTCTGGTGCTTTTCGTTACCTCCTTCTCAGCTTGCGTGTACTGTGCTTGAGCTTGTCTTATCTCTTCTGGTGTTTTTTTTTGTATATCTCTTTACCTCTTTCTGAGCTAGTGTGTACAGTGCTTGAACTTGTCCAGACTCTTCTAGTGCTTTTCTTTACCTCCTTCTCAGTTGTGTGTACTGTGCTTGAGCTTGTCTTATCTCTTCCGGTGTTTTTCTTTACCTCCTTCTCAGCTTGTGTGTACTGTGCTTGAGCTTGTCTTGTCTCTTCTGGTGTTTTTGTTTACCTCTTTTCCTCTTTCTGAGCTATTGTGTACAGTGCTTGAGCTTGTCTTGTCTCCTCTGGTGCTTTTCTTTAACTCCTTCTAAGCAAGTGTGTACTGTACTTGAACTTGTCTAGTCTCTTCTCGTGCTTTTCTTTACCTCCTTCTCAGCTTGCGTGTACTGTGCTTGAGCTTGTCTTGTCTCTTCTGGTGTTTTGGTTTACCTCTTTACCGCTTTTTGAGCTAGAGTGTACTGTGCTTGAACTTGTCTAGTCTCTTCTAGTGTTTTTCTTTTCCTCCTTCTGAGCTAGTGTGTACTGTGCTTGAGCTTCTCTAAACTCTTCTGATGCTTTTCGTTACCTCCTTCTCAGCTTGTGTGTACTGTGCTTGTACACTTGTCTTGTCTCTTCTGGTGTTTTTGTTTACCTCTTTTCCTCTTTCTGAGCTATTGTGTACAGTGCTTGAGCTTGTCTTGTCTCCTTTGGTGCTTTTCTTTAACTCCTTCTAAGCAAGTGTGTACTGTACTTGAACTTGTCTAGTCTCTTCTCGTGCTTTTCTTTACCTCCTTCTCAGCTTGCGTGTACTGTGCTTGAGCTTGTCTTGTCTCTTCTGGTGTTTTTCGTTTCCTCCTTCTCAGGTTGTGTGTACTGTGCTTGAGCTTGTCTTGTCTCTTCTGGTGTTTTTCTTTACCTCTTTACCTCTTTCTGAGCTAGTGTGTGCAGTGGATGAACTTGTCTAATCTCTTCTCGTGCTATTCTTTACCTCCTTCTCAGCTTGAATGTACTGTGCTTGAGCTTGTCTTGTTCCTTCTGGTGTTTTTCTTTACCTCTTTACCTCTTTCTGAGCTAGTTTGTACAGTGCTTGAACTTGTTTAGACTCTTGTGGTGCTTTTATTTACTTCTCAGTTGTGTGTACTGTGCTTGAGTTTCTTTTTTCTCCTCTGGAGCTTTCTTATACCTCCTTCTGAGCAAGTGTGTACTATACTTGAAATTGTCTAGTCTCTTCTCGTGCTTTTCTTTACCTCCTTCTCTGTTGTTTGTACGGTACTTGAACTTTTATAGTCTTTTCTGGTGCTTTTCTTTACCTCCTTCTGAGCAAGTGTGTACTGTACTTGAGCTAGTCTTGTCTCTTCTGGTGTTTTTCTTTACCTCCTTCTGATCTAGTGTGTACTGAGCTTCAGCTTGTCTAGTCACTTCTGGTGCTTTTATTTTCCTCCTTCTGAGCTAGTGTGTACTGTGCTTGAGCTTCTCTAATCTCTTCTGGTGCTTTTCTTTACCTCTTTCTCAGTTGTGTGTTCTGTTCTTGACTTTGTCTAGTCTCTTCTGGTGCTTTTCTTTTCCTCCTTCTCAGCATGTGTGTTCTGTGCTTGAACTTCTCTATTCTCTTCGGGGTTTTTTTCTTCACCTCCTTCTCAGCTTGTGTGTACTGTGCTTGAGTTTGTCTTGTCTCTTGTGGTTTTTTTTACCTCCTTCTCATGAACTGTGCTTGAACTTGTCTTGTCTCTTCTAGTGCTTTTCTTTAACTCCTTCTGATCATGTGTGTACTGTACTTGAGCTGGTCTTTTCTCTTCTGGAGTTTTCCTTTACCTCCTTCTCATGTACTGTGCTTGAGCTTGTATTGTCTCCTCTGGTGCTTTTCTTTTCCTCCTTCTCAGATGAGTGTATTGTGCTTAAGCTTGTCTTGTCTCTTCTGGTGCTTTTCTTTACCTCCTTCTCAGCATGTTTTTACTGTGCTTGAGTTTGTCTTGTCTCTTCTGGTGCTTTTCTTTACCTCATTCTGAGCAAGTGTGTACTGTACTTGAGCTTGTCTTGTCTCTTCTGGAGTTTTTCTTTACCTCCTACTGAGCTAGTGTGTACTGAGCTTGAACTTGTCTAGTCTCTTCTGGTGCTTTTCTTTTCCTCCTTCTGAGCTAGTGTGTACTGTGCTTGAGCTTCTCTAAACCCTTCTGGTGCTTTTCGTTACCTCCTTCTCAGCTTGTGTGTACTGTGCTTGAGCTTGTCTTATCTCTTCTGGTGTTTTTTTTGTATATCTCTTTACCTCTTTCTGAGCTAGTGTGTACAGTGCTTGAACTTGTCCAGACTCTTCTGGTGCTTTTCTTTACCTCCTTCTCAGTTGTGTGTACTGTGCTTGAGCTTGTCTTGTCTCCTCTGGTGCTTTTCTTTAACTCCTTCTAAGCAAGTGTGTACTGTACTTGAACTTGTCTAGTCTCTTCTCGTGCTTTTCTTTACCTCCTTCTCAGCTTGCGTGTACTGTGCTTGAGCTTGTCTTGTCTCTTCTGGTGTTTTTCGTTTCCTCCTTCTCAGGTTGTGTGTACTGTGCTTGAGCTTGTCTTGTCTCTTCTGGTGTTTTTCTTTACCTCTTTACCTCTTTCTGAGCTAGTGTGTGCAGTGGATGAACTTGTCTAATCTCTTCTCGTGCTATTCTTTACCTCCTTCTCAGCTTGAATGTACTGTGCTTGAGCTTGTCTTGTTCCTTCTGGTGTTTTTCTTTACCTCTTTACCTCTTTCTGAGCTAGATTGTACAGTGCTTGAACTTGTTTAGACTCTTGTGGTGCTTTTATTTACTTCTCAGTTGTGTGTACTGTGCTTGAGTTTTTCTTTTCTCCTCTGGAGCTTTCTTATACCTCCTTCTGAGCAAGTGTGTACTATACTTGAAATTGTCTAGTCTCTTCTCGTGCTTTTCTTTACCTCCTTCTCAGCTTGTATGTACTGTGCTTGAGCTTGTCTTGTCTCTTCTTGTGTTTTTCTTTACCTTTTTCTGTGATAGTGTGTACAGTGCTTGAACTTGTCTCTTCTGATGCTTTTCTTTACCTCCTTCTCTGTTGTTTGTACGGTACTTGAACTTTTATAGTCTTTTCTGGTGCTTTTCTTTACCTCCTTCTGAGCAAGTGTGTACTGTACTTGAGCTAGTCTTGTCTCTTCTGGTGTTTTTCTTTACCTCCTTCTGATCTAGTGTGTACTGAGCTTCAGCTTGTCTAGTCACTTCTGGTGCTTTTATTTTCCTCCTTCTGAGCTAGTGTGTACTGTGCTTGAGCTTCTCTAATCTCTTCTGGTGCTTTTCTTTACCTCTTTCTCAGTTGTGTGTTCTGTTCTTGACTTTGTCTAGTCTCTTCTGGTGCTTTTCTTTTCCTCCTTCTCAGCATGTGTGTTCTGTGCTTGAACTTGTCTAGTCTCTTCGGGGTTTTTTTCTTCACCTCCTTCTCAGCTTGTGTGTACTGTGCTTGAGCTTGTCTTGTCTCTTGTGGGTTTTTTTTACCTCCTTCTCATGTACTGTGCTTGAACTTGTCTTGTCTCTTCTAGTGCTTTTCTTTACCTCCATCTGATCAAGTGTGTACTGTACTTGAGCTTGTCTTGTCTCTTCTGGTGTTTTTCTTTACCTCCTTCTGATCTAGTATGTACTGAGCTTCAGCTTGTCTAGTCATTTCTGGTGCTTTTATTTTCCTCTTTCTGAGCTAGTGTGTACTGTGCTTGAGCTTCTCTAATCTCTTCTGTTGCTTTTCTTTACCTCTTTCTCAGTTGTGTGTTCTGTTCTTGACTTTGTCTAGTCTCTTCTGGTGCTTTTCTTTACCTCTTTCTCAGCATGTTTGTACTGTTCTTGAACTGGTCTTGTCTCTTCTGGTGTTTTTCTTTACCTCCTTCTCAGCATGTTTTTACTGTGCTTGAGTTTGTCTTGTCTCTTCTGGTGCTTTTCTTTACCTCCTTCTCAGATGAGTGTATTGTGCTTAAGATTGTCTTGTCTCTTCTGGTGCTTTTCTTTACCTCCTTCTGAGCAAGTATGTACTGTACTTGAGCTTGTCTTGTCTCTTCTGGTGTTTTTCTTTACCTCCTTCTGAGCTAGTGTGTAGTGAGCTTGAGCTTGTCTAGTCTCTTCTGGTGCTATTCTTTTCCTCCTTCTGAGCTAGTGTGTACTGTGCTTGAGCATCTCTAATCTCTTCTGGTGCTTTTCTTTACCTCCTTCTCAGCTTGTGTGTACTGTGCTTGAGCTTGTCTTGTCTTTTCTGGTGCTTTTCTTTTCCTTATTCTCAGCATGTGTGTTCTGTGCTTGAACTTGTCTAGTCTCTTCCGTTATTTTTCTTTACCTCCTTCTCAGCTTGTGTGTACTGTGCTTGAGCTTGTCTTGTCTCTTGTGGTGTTTTTCTTTACCTCCTTCACATGTACTGTGCTTGAACTTGTCTTGTCTCTTCTGGTGCTTTTCTTTACCTCCTTCTGATCAAGTGTGTACTGTACTTGAGCTTGTCTTGTCTCTTCTGGTGTTTTCCTTTACCTCCTTCTCATGTACTGTGTTTGAGCTTGTCTTGCCTCTTCTGGTAATTTTCTTTACCTCATTCTGAGCTAGTGTATACTGTGCTTGAGCTTCTCTAATCTCTTCTGGTGCTTTTCTTTACCTCTTTCTCAGCATGTGTGTTCTGTGCTTGAACTTCTCTAGTCTCTTCGGGGTTTTTTTCTTCACCTCCTTCTCAGCTTGTGTGTACTGTGCTTGAGCTTGTCTTGTCTCTTGTGTTTTTTTTAACTCCTTCTCATGTACTGTGCTTGAACTTGTCTTGTCTCTTCTAGTGCTTTTCTTTACCTCCTTCTGATCATGTGTGTACTGTACTTGAGCTGGTCTTTTCTCTTCTTCAGTTTTCCTTTACCTCCTTCTCATGTACTGTGCTTGAGCTTGTATTGTCTGCTCTGGTGCTTTTCTTTACCTCCTTCTCAGATGAGTGTATTGTGCTTAAGCTTGCCTTGTCTCTTCTGGTGCTTTTCTTTACCTCCTTCTCAGCATGTTTGTACTGTTCTTGTGCTGGTCTTGTCTCTTCTGGAGTTTTTTTTACCTCCTTCTCAGCATGTTTTTACTGTGCTTGAGTTTGTCTTGTCTCTTCTGGTGCTTTTCTTTACCTCCTTCTGAGCAAGTGTGTACTGTACTTGAGCTTGTCTTGTCTCTTCTGGTGTTTTTCTTTACCTCCTACTGAGCTAGTGTGTACTGAGCTTGAGCTTGTCTAGTCTCTTCTGGTGCTTTTCTTTTCCTCCTTCTGAGCTAGTGTGTACTGTGCTTGAGCTTCTCTAAACCCTTCTGGTGCTTTTCATTACCTCCTTCTCAGCTTGTGTGTACTGTGCTTGAGCTTGTCTTATCTCTTCTGGTGTTTTTTTTGTATATCTCTTTACCTCTTTCTGAGCTAGTGTGTTCAGTGCTTGAACTTGCCCAGACTCTTCTAGTGCTTTTCTATACCTCCTTCTCAGTTGTGTGTACTGTGCTTGAGCTTGTTTTATCTCTTCCGGTGTTTTTCTTTACCTCCTTCTCAGCTTGTGTGTACTGTGCTTGAGCTTGTCTTGTCTCTTCTGGTGTTTTTGTTTACCTCTTTTCCTCTTTCTGAGCTATTGTGTACAGTGCTTGAGCTTGTCTTGTCTCCTCTGGTGCTTTTCTTTAACTCCTTCTAAGCAAGTGTGTACTGTACTTGAACTTGTCTAGTCTCTTCTCGTGCTTTTCTTTACCTCCTTCTCAGCTTGCGTGTACTGTGCTTGAGCTTGTCTTGTCTCTTCTGGTGTTTTGGTTTACCTCTTTACCGCTTTTTGAGCTAGAGTGTACTGTGCTTGAACTTGTCTAGTCTCTTCTGGTGTTTTTCTTTTCCTCCTTCTGAGCTAGTGTGTACTGTGCTTGAGCTTCTCTAAACTCTTCTGATGCTTTTCGTTACCTCCTTCTCAGCTTGTGTGTACTGTGCTTGTACACTTGTCTTGTCTCTTCTGGTGTTTTTGTTTACCTCTTTTCCTCTTTCTGAGCTATTGTGTACAGTGCTTGAGCTTGTCTTGTCTCCTCTGGTGCTTTTCTTTAACTCCTTCTAAGCAAGTGTGTACTGTACTTGAACTTGTCTAGTCTCTTCTCGTGCTTTTCTTTACCTCCTTCTCAGCTTGCGTGTACATTGCTTGAGCTTGTCTTGTCTCTTCTGGTGTTTTTCGTTTCCTCCTTCTCAGGTTGTATGTACTGTGCTTGAGCTTGTCTTGTCTCTTCTGGTGTTTTTCTTTACCTCTTTACCTCTTTCTGAGCTTGTGTGTGCAGTGGATGAACTTGTCTAATCTCTTCTCGTGCTATTCTTTACCTCCTTCTCAGCTTGAATGTACTGTGCTTGAGCTTGTCTTGTTCCTTCTGGTGTTTTTCTTTACCTCTTTACCTCTTTCTGAGCTAGTTTGTACAGTGTTTGAACTTGTTTAGACTCTTGTGGTGCTTTTATTTACTTCTCAGTTGTGTGTACTGTGCTTGAGTTTTTCTTGTCTCCTCTGGAGCTTTCTTATACCTCCTTCTGAGCAAGTGTGTACTATACTTGAAATTGTCTAGTCTCTTCTCGTGCTTTTCTTTACCTCCTTCTCAGCTTGTATGTACTGTGCTTGAGCTTGTCTTGTCTCTTCTTGTGTTTTTCTTTACCTTTTTCTGTGATAGTGTGTACAGTGCTTGAACTTGTCTCTTCTGATGCTTTTCTTTACCTCCTTCTCTGTTGTTTGTACGGTACTTGAACTTTTATAGTCTTTTCTGGTGCTATTCTTTACCTCCTTCTGAGCAAGTGTGTACTGTACTTGAGCTAGTCTTGTCTCTTCTGGTGTTTTTCTTTACCTCCTTCTGATCTAGTGTGTACTGAGCTTCAGCTTGTCTAGTCACTTCTGGTGCTTTTATTTTCCTCCTTCTGAGCTAGTGCGTACTGTGCTTGAGCTTCTCTAATCTCTTCTGGTGCTTTTCTTTACCTCTTTCTCAGTTGTGTGTTCTGTTCTTGACTTTGTCTAGTCTCTTCTGGTGCTTTTCTTTTCCTCCTTCTCAGCATGTGTGTTCTGTGCTTGAACTTGTCTAGTCTCTTCGGTTTTTTTTTCTTCACCTCCTTCTCAGCTTGTGTGTACTGTGCTTGAGCTTGTCTTGTCTCTTTTTTTTTTTTTTTACCTCCTTCTCATGTACTGTGATTGAACTTGTCTTGTCTCTTCTAGTGCTTTTCTTTACCTCCATCTGATCAAGTGTGTACTGTACTTGAAATTGTCTTGTCTCTTCTGGTGTTTTCCTTTACCTCCTTCTCATGTACTGTGTTTGAGCTTGTCTTGTCTCTTCTCGTAATTTTCTTTACCTCATTCTGAGCTAGTGTATACTGTGCTTCAGCTTGTCTTATCTCTTCTGGTTCTTTTCTTTACCTCTTTCTCAGCTAGTATATACTGTGCTTGAACTTGTCTAGTCTCTTCTGGTGCTTTTATTTACCTTTTTCTCAGTTGTGCGTACTGCGCTTCAGCTTGTCTTGTCTCTTCTGGTGTTTTTCTTTACCTCCTTCTCAGCATGTTTGTACTGTGCGTGAGCTTGTCTTGTCTCTTCTGGTGCTTTTCTTTACCTCCTTCTCAGATGTGTGTATTGTGCTTAGGCTTGTCTTGTCTCTTCCGGTGCTTTTCTTTACCTCCTTCTGAGCAAGTGTGTACTGTACTTGAGCTTGTCTTGTCTCTACTGGTGTTTTTCTTTACCTCTTTCTGAGCTAGTGTGTATGAGCTTGAGCTTGTCTAGTCTCTTCTGGTGCTTTTCTTTTCCTCCTTCTGAGCTAGTGTGTACTGTGCTTGAGCTTCTCTAAACCCTTCTGGTGCTTTTCGTTACCTCCTTCTCAGCTTGTGTGTACTGTGCTTGAGCTTGTCTTATCTCTTCTGGTGTTTTTTTTGTATATCTCTTTACCTCTTTCTGAGCTAGTGTGTACAGTGCTTGAACTTGTCCAGACTCTTCTGGTGCTTTTCTTTACCTCCTTCTCAGTTGTGTGTACTGTGCTTGAGCTTGTCTTATCTCTTCCGGTGTTTTTCTTTACCTCCTTCTCAGCTTGTGTGTACTGTGCTTGAGCTTGTCTTGTCTCTTCTGGTGTTTTTGTTTACCTCTTTTCCTCTTTCTGAGCTATTGTGTACAGTGCTTGAGCTTGTCTTGTCTCCTCTGGTGCTTTTCTTTAACTCCTTCTAAGCAAGTGTGTACTGTACTTGAACTTGTCTAGTCTCTTCTCGTGCTTTTCTTTACCTCCTTCTCAGCTTGCGTGTACTGTGCTTGAGCTTGTCTTGTCTCTTCTGGTGTTTTTCGTTTCCTCCTTCTCAGGTTGTGTGTACTGTGCTTGAGCTTGTCTTGTCTCTTCTGGTGTTTTTCTTTACCTCTTTACCTCTTTCTGAGCTTGTGTGTGCAGTGGATGAACTTGTCTAATCTCTTCTCGTGCTATTCTTTACCTCCTTCTCAGCTTGAATGTACTGTGCTTGAGCTTGTCTTGTTCCTTCTGGTGTTTTTCTTTACCTCTTTACCTCTTTCTGAGCTAGTTTGTACAGTGCTTGAACTTGTTTAGACTCTTGTGGTGCTTTTATTTACCTCCTTCTCAGTTGTGTGTACTGTGCTTGAGTTTTTCTTGTCTCCTCTGGAGCTTTCTTATACCTCCTTCTGAGCAAGTGTGTACTATACTTGAAATTGTCTAATCTCTTCTCGTGCTTTTCTTTACCTCCTTCTCAGCTTGTATGTACTGTGCTTGAGCTTGTCTTGTCTCTTCTTGTGTTTTTCTTTACCTTTTTCTGTGATAGTGTGTACAGTGCTTGAACTTGTCTCTTCTGATGCTTTTCTTTACCTCCTTCTCTGTTGTTTGTACGGTACTTGAACTTTTATAGTCTTTTCTGGTGCTTTTCTTTACCTCCTTCTGAGCAAGTGTGTACTGTATTTGAGCTAGTCTTGTCTCTTCTGGTGTTTTTCTTTACCTCCTTCTGATCTAGTGTGTACTGAGCTTCAGCTTGTCTAGTCACTTCTGGTGCTTTTATTTTCCTCCTTCTGAGCTAGTGTGTACTGTGCTTGAGCTTCTCTAATCTCTTCTGGTGCTTTTCTTTACCTCTTTCTCAGTTGTGTGTTCTGTTCTTGACTTTGTCTAGTCTCTTCTGGTGCTTTTCTTTTCCTCCTTCTCAGCATGTGTGTTCTGTGCTTGAACTTGTCTAGTCTCTTCGGGGTTTTTTTCTTCACCTCCTTCTCAGCTTGTGTGTACTGTGCTTGAGCTTGTCTTGTCTCTTGTGGTTTTTTTTTACCTCCTTCTCATGTACTGTGCTTGAACTTGTCTTGTCTCTTCTAGTGCTTTTCTTTACCTCCATCTGATCAAGTGTATACTGTACTTGAGCTTGTCTTGTCTCTTCTGGTGTTTTTCTTTACCTCCTTCTGATCTAGTATGTACTGAGCTTCAGCTTGTCTAGTCACTTCTGGTGCTTTTATTTTCCTCTTTCTGAGCTAGTGTGTACTGTGCTTGAGCTTCTCTAATCTCTTCTGTTGCTTTTCTTTACCTCTTTCTCAGTTGTGTGTTCTATTCTTGACTTTGTCTAGTCTCTTCTGGTGCTTTTCTTTACCTCTTTCTCAGCATGTTTGTACTGTTCTTGAACTGGTCTTGTCTCTTCTGGTGTTTTTCTTTACCTCCTTCTCAGCATGTTTTTGCTGTGCTTGAGTTTGTCTTGTCTCTTCTGGTGCTTTTCTTTACCTCCTTCTCAGATGAGTGTATTGTGCTTAAGCTTGTCTTGTCTCTTCTGGTGCTTTTCTTTACCTCCTTCTGAGCAAGTATGTACTGTACTTGAGCTTGTCTTGTCTCTTCTGGTGTTTTTCTTTACCTCCTTCTGAGCTAGAGTGTACTGAGCTTGAGCTTGTCTAGTCTCTTCTGGTGATTTTCTTTTCCTCCTTCTGAGCTAGTGTGTACTGTGCTTGAGCTTCTCTAAACTCTTCTGGTGCTTTCCGTTACCTCCTTCTCAGCTTGTGTGTACTGTGCTTGAGCTTGTCTTATCTCTTCTGGTGTTTTTTTTTGTATACCTCTTTACCTCTTTCTGAGCTAGTGTGTACAGTGCTTGAACTTGTCCAGACTCTTCTGATGCTTTTCTTTACCTCCTTCTCAGTTGTGTGTACTGTGCTTGAGCTTGTCTTATCTCTTCCGGTGTTTTTCTTTACCTCCTTCTCAGCTTGTGTGTACTGTGCTTGAGCTTGTCTTGTCTCTTCTGGTGTTTTTGTTTACCTCTTTTCCTCTTTCTGAGCTATTGTGTACAGTGCATGAGCTTGTCTTGTCTCCTCTGGTGTTTTTCTTTAACTCCTTCTAAGCAAGTGTGTACTGTACTTGAAATTGTCTTTTCTCTTCTCGTGCTTTTCTTTACCTCCATCTCAGCTTGCGTGTCCTGTGCTTGAGCTTGTCTTGTCTCTTCTGGTGTTTTTGTTTACCTCTTTACCGCTTTCTGAGCTAGAGTGTACTGTGCTTGAACTTGACTAGTCTCTTCTGGTGTTTTTCTTTTCCTCCTTCTCAGGTTGTGTGTACTGTGCTTGAGCTTGTCTTGTCTCTTCTGGTGTTTTTTTTTACCTCTTTACCTCTTTCTGAGCTAGTGTGTGCAGTGGATGAACGTGTCTAATCTCTTCTCGTGCTATTCTTTACCTCCTTCTCAGCTTGAATGTACTGTGCTTGAGCTTGTCTTGTTCCTTCTGGTGTTTCTCTTTACCTCTTTACCTCTTTCTGAGCTAGTTTGTACAGTGCTTGAACTTGTCTAGACTCTTCTGGTGCTTTTATTTACCTCCGTCTCAGTTGTGTGTACTGTGCTTGAGTTTTTCTTGTCTCCTCTTGAGCTTTCCTATACCTCCTTCTGAGCAAGTGTGTACTGTACTTGAACTTGTCTAGTCTCTTCTCGTGCTATTCTTTACCTCCTTCTCAGCTTGTATGTACTGTGCTTGAGCTTGTCTTGTCTCTTCTTGTGTTTTTCTTTACCTCTTTCTGTGATGGTGTGTACAGTGCTTGAACTTGTCTCTTCTGATGCTTTTCTTTACCTCCTTCTCTGTTGGGTGTACGGTACTTGAACTTGTATAGTCTCTTCTGGTGCTTTTCTTTACCTCCTTCTGAGCAAGTGTGTACTGTACTTGAGCTAGTCTTGTCTCTTCTGGTGTTTTTCTTTACCTCCTTCTGATCTAGTGTGTACTGGGCTTCAGCTTGTCTAGTCACTTCTGGTGCTTTTATTTTCCTCCTTCTGAGCTAGTGTGTACTGTGCTTGAGCTTCTCTAATCTCTTCTGGTGCTTTTCTTTACCTCTTTCTCAGTTGTGTGTTCTGTTCTTGACTTTGTCTAGTCTCTTCTGGAGCTTTTCTTTTCCTCCTTCTCAGCATGTGTGTTCTGTGCTTGAACTTGTCTAGTCTCTTCGGGGTTTTTTTCTTTACCTCCTTCTCAGCTTGTGTGTACTGTGCTTGAGCTTGTCTTGTTTCTTGTGGTGTTTTTTTTACCTCCTTCTCATGTACTGTGCTTGAAATTGTCTTGTCTCTTCTAGTGCTTTTCTTTACCTCCATCTGATCAAGTGTGTACTGTACTTGAGCTTGTCTTGTCTCTTCTGGTGTTTTTCTTTACCTCCTTCTCAGGTACTGTGTTTGAGCTAGTCTTGTGTCTTCTGGTACTTTTCCTTACCTCTTTCTCAGCTAGTGTGTACTGTGCTTGAACTTGTCAAGTCTCTTCTGGTGCTTTTATTTACATCCTTCTCAATTGTGCGTTCTAAGCTTCAGCTTGTCTTCTCTCTTATGGTGTTTTTATTTACCTCCTTGTCATGTACTGTGCTTGAGCTTGACTTATCTCCTCCGGTGCTTCCTTCTGAGCAAGTGTGTACTGTACTTGAACTTGTCTAGTCTCTTCTCGTGCTTTTCTTTACCTCCTTCTCAGCTTGTATGTACTGTGTTTGAGCTTGTCTTGTCTCTTCTGGTATTTTTCTTTACCTCTTTACCTCTTTCTGAGCTATTGTGTACAGTGCTTAAACTTGTCTAGTCTCTTTTAATGTTTTTCTTTACTTCCTTCTCAGTTGTGTGTACTGTGCTTCAGCTTGTTTAGTCTCTTCTGGTGTTTTTCTTTACCTCCTTGTCATGTACTGTGCTTGAGCTTGTCTTGTCTCCTCTGGTGCTTTTCTTTACCTCTTTCTCAGCTAGTGTGTACGGGGCTTGATCTTGTCAAGTCTTTTCTGGTGCTTTTCTTTACCTCCTTCTCAGATGTGTGTACTGTGCTTAAGCTTGTCTTGTCTCTTCTGGTGCTTTTCTTTACCTCCTTCTGAGCAAGTGTGTACTGTACTTAAGCTTGTCTTGTCTCTTCTGGTGTTTTTCTTTACCGCCTTCTTAGCTAGTGTATACTGAGCTTGTGCTTGCCTAGTCTCATCTGGTGCTTTTCTTTTCCTCCTTCTGAGCTAGTGTGTACTGTGCTTGAGCTTCTCTAAACCCTTCTGGTGCTTTTCGTTACCTCCTTCTCAGCTTGTGTGTACTGTGCTTGAGCTTGTCTTATCTCTTCTGGTGTTTTTTTTTGTATACCTCTTTACCTATTTATGAACTAGTGTGTACAGTGCTTGAACTTGTCCAGACTCTTCTGATGCTTTTCTTTACCTCCTTCTCAGTTGTGTGTACTGTGCTTGAGCTTGTCTTATCTCTTCTGGTGTTTTTCTTTACCTCCTTCTCAGCTTGTGTGTACTGTGCTTGAGCTTGTCTTGTCTCTTCTGGTGTTTTTGTTTACCTCTTTTCCTCTTTCTGAGCTATTGTGTACAGTGCTTGAGCTTGTCTTGTCTCCTCTGGTGTTTTTCTTTAACTCCTTCTAAGCAAGTGTGTACTGTACTTGAAATTGTCTTGTCTCTTCTCGTGCTTTTCTTTACCTCCATCTCAGCTTGCGTGTCCTGTGCTTGAGCTTGTCTTGTCTCTTCTGGTGTTTTTGTTTACCTCTTTACCGCTTTCTGAGCTAGAGTGTACTGTGCTTGAACTTGTCTAGTCTCTTCTGGTGTTTTTCTTTTCCTTCTTCTCAGGTTGTGTGTACTGTGCTTGAGCTTGTCTTGTCTCTTCTGGTGTTTTTTTTACCTCTTTACCTCTTTCTGAGCTAGTGTGTGCAGTGGATGAACGTGTCTAATCTCTTCTCGTGCTATTCTTTACCTCCTTCTCAGCTTGAATGTACTGTGCTTGAGCTTGTCTTGTTCCTTCTGGTGTTTTTCTTTACCTCTTTACCTCTTTCTGAGCTAGTTTGTACAGTGTTTGAACTTGTCTAGACTCTTCTGATGCTTTTCTTTACCTCCTTCTCTGTTGTTTGTACGGTACTTGAACTTTTATAGTCTTTTCTGATGCTTTTCTTTACCTCCTTCTGAGCAAGTGTGTACTGTATTTGAGCTAGTCTTGTCTCTTCTGGTGTTTTTCTTTACCTCCTTCTGATCTAGTGTGTACTGAGCTTCAGCTTGTCTAGTCACTTCTGGTGCTTTTATTTTCCTCCTTCTGAGCTAGTGTGTACTGTGCTTGAGCTTCTCTAATCTCTTCTGGTGCTTTTCTTTACCTCTTTCTCAGTTGTGTGTTCTGTTCTTGACTTTGTCTAGTCTCTTCTGGTGCTTTTCTTTTCCTCCGTCTCAGCATGTGTGTTCTGTGCTTGAACTTGTCTAGTCTCTTCGGGTTTTTTTTCTTCACCTCCTTCTCAGCTTGTGTGTACTGTGCTTGAGCTTGTCTTGTCTCTTGTGGTTTTTTTTTACCTCCTTCTCATGTACTGTGCTTGAACTTGTCTTGTCTCTTCTAGTGCTTTTCTTTACCTCCATCTGATCAAGTGTGTACTGTACTTGAGCTTGTCTTGTCTCTTCTGGTGTTTTTCTTTACCTCCTTCTGATCTAGTATGTACTGAGCTTCAGCTTGTCTAGTCACTTCTGGTGCTTTTATTTTCCTCTTTCTGAGCTAGTGTGTACTGTGCTTGAGCTTCTCTAATCTCTTCTGTTGCTTTTCTTTACCTCTTTCTCAGTTGTGTGTTCTATTCTTGACTTTGTCTAGTCTCTTCTGGTGCTTTTCTTTACCTCTTTCTCAGCATGTTTGTACTGTTCTTGAACTGGTCTTGTCTCTTCTGGTGTTTTTCTTTACCTCCTTCTCAGCATGTTTTTGCTGTGCTTGAGTTTGTCTTGTCTCTTCTGGTGCTTTTCTTTACCTCCTTCTCAGATGAGTGTATTGTGCTTAAGCTTGTCTTGTCTCTTCTGGTGCTTTTCTTTACCTCCTTCTGAGCAAGTATGTACTGTACTTGAGCTTGTCTTGTCTCTTCTGGTGTTTTTCTTTACCTCCTTCTGAGCTAGAGTGTACTGAGCTTGAGCTTGTCTAGTCTCTTCTGGTGATTTTCTTTTCCTCCTTCTGAGCTAGTGTGTACTGTGCTTGAGCTTCTCTAAACTCTTCTGGTGCTTTCCGTTACCTCCTTCTCAGCTTGTGTGTACTGTGCTTGAGCTTGTCTTATCTCTTCTGGTGTTTTTTTTGTATACCTCTTTACCTCTTTCTGAGCTAGTGTGTACAGTGCTTGAACTTGTCCAGACTCTTCTGATGCTTTTCTTTACCTCCTTCTCAGTTGTGTGTACTGTGCTTGAGCTTGTCTTATCTCTTCCGGTGTTTTTCTTTACCTCCTTCTCAGCTTGTGTGTACTGTGCTTGAGCTTGTCTTGTCTCTTCTGGTGTTTTTGTTTACCTCTTTTCCTCTTTCTGAGCTATTGTGTACAGTGCATGAGCTTGTCTTGTCTCCTCTGGTGTTTTTCTTTAACTCCTTCTAAGCAAGTGTGTACTGTACTTGAAATTGTCTTGTCTCTTCTCTTGCTTTTCTTTACCTCCATCTCAGCTTGCGTGTCCTGTGCTTGAGCTTGTCTTGTCTCTTCTGGTGTTTTTGTTTACCTCTTTACCGCTTTCTGAGCTAGAGTGTACTGTGCTTGAACTTGTCTAGTCTCTTCTGGTGTTTTTCTTTTCCTCCTTCTCAGGTTGTGTGTACTGTGCTTGAGCTTGTCTTGTCTCTTCTGGTGTTTTTTTTACCTCTTTACCTCTTTCTGAGCTAGTGTGTGCAGTGGATGAACGTGTCTAATCTCTTCTCGTGCTATTCTTTACCTCCTTCTCAGCTTGAATGTACTGTGCTTGAGCTTGTCTTGTTCCTTCTGGTGTTTTTCTTTACCTCTTTACCTCTTTCTGAGCTAGTTTGTACAGTGCTTGAACTTGTCTAGACTCTTCTGGTGCTTTTATTTACCTCCGTCTCAGTTGTGTGTACTGTGCTTGAGTTTTTCTTGTCTCCTCTTGAGCTTTCCTATACCTCCTTCTGAGCAAGTGTGTACTGTACTTGAACTTGTCTAGTCTCTTCTCGTGCTATTCTTTACCTCCTTCTCAGCTTGTATGTACTGTGCTTGAGCTTGTCTTGTCTCTTCTTGTGTTTTTCTTTACCTCTTTCTGTGATGGTGTGTACAGTGCTTGAACTTGTCTCTTCTGATGCTTTTCTTTACCTCCTTCTCTGTTGGGTGTACGGTACTTGAACTTGTATAGTCTCTTCTGGTGCTTTTCTTTACCTCCTTCTGAGCAAGAGTGTACTGTACTTGAGCTAGTCTTGTCTCTTCTGGTGTTTTTCTTTACCTCCTTCTGATCTAGTGTGTACTGGGCTTCAGCTTGTCTAGTCACTTCTGGTGCTTTTATTTTCCTCCTTCTGAGCTAGTGTGTACTGTGCTTGAGCTTCTCTAATCTCTTCTGGTGCTTTTCTTTACCTCTTTCTCAGTTGTGTGTTCTGTTCTTGACTTTGTCTAGTCTCTTCTGGAGCTTTTCTTTTCCTCCTTCTCAGCATGTGTGTTCTGTGCTTGAACTTGTCTAGTCTCTTCGGGGTTTTTTTCTTTACCTCCTTCTCAGCTTGTGTGTACTGTGCTTGAGCTTGTCTTGTTTCTTGTGGTGTTTTTTTTACCTCCTTCTCATGTACTGTGCTTGAAATTGTCTTTTCTCTTCTAGTGCTTTTCTTTACCTCCATCTGATCAAGTGTGTACTGTACTTGAGCTTGTCTTGTCTCTTCTGGTGTTTTTCTTTACCTCCTTCTCAGGTACTGTGTTTGAGCTAGTCTTGTGTCTTCTGGTACTTTTCCTTACCTCTTTCTCAGCTAGTGTGTACTGTGCTTGAACTTGTCAAGTCTCTTCTGGTGCTTTTATTTACATCCTTCTCAGTTGTGCGTTCTAAGCTTCAGCTTGTCTTCTCTCTTATGGTGTTTTTATTTACCTCGTTGTCATGTACTGTGCTTGAGCTTGTCTTATCTCCTCCGGTGCTTTTCTTTACCTCCTTCTGAGCAAGTGTGTACTGTACTTGAACTTGTCTAGTCTCTTCTCGTGCTTTTCTTTACCTCCTTCTCAGCTTGTATGTATTGTGTTTGAGCTTGTCTTGTCTCTTCTGGTATTTTTCTTTACCTCTTTACCTCTTTCTGAGCTAGTGTGTACAGTGCTTAAACTTGTCTAGTCTCTTTTAATGTTTTTCTTTACTTCCTTCTCAGTTGTGTGTACTGTGCTTCAGCTTGTTTAGTCTCTTCTGGTGTTTTTCTTTACCTCCTTGTCATGTACTGTGCTT
Source organism: Paraescarpia echinospica (assembly GCA_020002185.1). Taxonomy (NCBI): domain Eukaryota; kingdom Metazoa; phylum Annelida; class Polychaeta; order Sabellida; family Siboglinidae; genus Paraescarpia; species Paraescarpia echinospica. The sequence goes on along the minus strand of JAHLWY010006345.1, from coordinate 4,034 downwards.
GAGCTTGTCTTGTCTCCTCTGGTGCTTTTCTTTACCTCTTTCTCAGCTAGTGTGTACGGGGCTTGATCTTGTCAAGTCTTTTCTGGTGCTTTTCTTTACCTCCTTCTCAGATGTGTGTACTGTGCTTAAGCTTGTCTTGTCTCTTCTGGTGCTTTTCTTTACCTCCTTCTGAGCAAGTGTGTACTGTACTTAAGCTTGTCTTGTCTCTTCTGGTGTTTTTCTTTACCGCCTTCTTAGCTAGTGTATACTGAGCTTGTGCTTGTCTAGTCTCATCTGGTGCTTTTCTTTTCCTCCTTCTGAGCTAGTGTGTACTGTGCTTGAGCTTCTCTAAACCCTTCTGGTGCTTTTCGTTACCTCCTTCTCAGCTTGTGTGTACTGTGCTTGAGCTTGTCTTATCTCTTCTGGTGTTTTTTTTTGTATACCTCTTTACCTCTTTCTGAGCTAGTGTGTACAGTGCTTGAACTTGTCCAGACTCTTCTGATGCTTTTCTTTACCTCCTTCTCAGTTGTGTGTACTGTGCTTGAGCTTGTCTTATCTCTTCCGGTGTTTTTCTTTACCTCCTTCTCAGCTTGTGTGTACTGTGCTTGAGCTTGTCTTGTCTCTTCTGGTGTTTTTGTTTACCTCTTTTCCTCTTTTTGAGCTATTGTGTACAGTGCTTGAGCTTGTCTTGTCTCCTCTGGTGTTTTTCTTTAACTCCTTCTAAGCAAGTGTGTACTGTACTTGAAATTGTCTTGTCTCTTCTCGTGCTTTTCTTTACCTCCATCTCAGCTTGCGTGTCCTGTGCTTGAGCTTGTCTTGTCTCTTCTGGTGTTTTTGTTTACCTCTTTACCGCTTTCTGAGCTAGAGTGTACTGTGCTTGAACTTGTCTAGTCTCTTCTGGTGTTTTTCTTTTCCTCCTTCTCAGGTTGTGTGTACTGTGCTTGAGCTTGTTTTGTCTCTTCTGGTGTTTTTTTTACCTCTTTACCTCTTTCTGAGCTAGTGTGTGCAGTGGATGAACGTGTCTAATCTCTTCTCGTGCTATTCTTTACCTCCTTCTCAGCTTGAATGTACTGTGCTTGAGCTTGTCTTGTTCCTTCTGGTGTTTTTCTTTACCTCTTTACCTCTTTCTGAGCTAGTTTGTACAATGCTTGAACTTGTCTAGACTCTTCTGGTGCTTTTATTTACCTCCGTCTCAGTTGTGTGTACTGTGCTTGAGTTTTTCTTGTCTCCTCTTGAGCTTTCCTATACCTCCTTCTGAGCAAGTGTGTACTGTACTTGAACTTGTCTAGTCTCTTCTCGTGCTATTCTTTACCTCCTTCTCAGCTTGTATGTACTGTGCTTGAGCTTGTCTTGTCTCTTCTTGTGTTTTTCTTTACCTCTTTCTGTGATGGTGTGTACAGTGCTTGAACTTGTCTCTTCTGATGCTTTTCTTTACCTCCTTCTCTGTTGGGTGTACGGTACTTGAACTTGTATAGTCTCTTCTGGTGCTTTTCTTTACCTCCTTCTGAGCAAGTGTGTACTGTACTTGAGCTAGTCTTGTCTCTTCTGGTGTTTTTCTTTACCTCCTTCTGATCTAGTGTGTACTGAGCTTCAGCTTGTCTAGTCACTTCTGGTGCTTTTATTTTCCTCCTTCTGAGCTAGTGTGTACTGTGCTTGAGCTTCTCTAATCTCTTCTGGTGCTTTTCTTTACCTCTTTCTCAGTTGTGTGTTCTGTTCTTGACTTTGTCTAGTCTCTTCTGGTGCTTTTCTTTTCCTCCTTCTCAGCATGTGTGTTCTGTGCTTGAACTTCTCTAGTCTCTTCGGGTTTTTTTTCTTCACCTCCTTCTCAGCTTGTGTGTACTGTGCTTGAGCTTGTCTTGTCTCTTGTGGTTTTTTTTACCTCCTTCTCATGTACTGTGCTTGAACTTGTCTTGTCTCTTCTAGTGCTTTTCTTTACCTCCTTCTGATCATGTGTGTACTGTACTTGAGCTGGTCTTTTCTCTTCTGGAGTTTTCCTTTACCTCCTTCTCATGTACTGTGCTTGAGCTTGTATTGTCTCCTCTGGTGCTTTTCTTTTCCTCCTTCTCAGATGAGTGTATTGTGCTTAAGCTTGTCTTGTCTCTTCTGGTGCTTTTCTTTACCTCCTTCTCAGCATGTTTTTACTGTGCTTGAGTTTGTCTTGTCTCTTCTGGTGCTTTTCTTTACCTCATTCTGAGCAAGTGTGTACTGTACTTGAGCTTGTCTTGTCTCTTCTGGAGTTTTTCTTTACCTCCTACTGAGCTAGTGTGTACTGAGCTTGAACTTGTCTAGTCTCTTCTGGTGCTTTTCTTTTCCTCCTTCTGAGCTAGTGTGTACTGTGCTTGAGCTTCTCTAAACCCTTCTGGTGCTTTTCGTTACCTCCTTCTCAGCTTGTGTGTACTGTGCTTGAGCTTGTCTTATCTCTTCTGGTGTTTTTTTTTGTATATCTCTTTACCTCTTTCTGAGCTAGTGTGTACAGTGCTTGAACTTGTCCAGACTCTTCTGGTGCTTTTCTTTACCTCCTTCTCAGTTGTGTGTACTGTGCTTGAGCTTGTCTTGTCTCCTCTGGTGCTTTTCTTTAACTCCTTCTAAGCAAGTGTGTACTGTACTTGAACTTGTCTAGTCTCTTCTCGTGCTTTTCTTTACCTCCTTCTCAGCTTGCGTGTACTGTGCTTGAGCTTGTCTTGTCTCTTCTGGTGTTTTTCGTTTCCTCCTTCTCAGGTTGTGTGTACTGTGCTTGAGCTTGTCTTGTCTCTTCTGGTGTTTTTCTTTACCTCTTTACCTCTTTCTGAGCTAGTGTGTGCAGTGGATGAACTTGTCTAATCTCTTCTCGTGCTATTCTTTACCTCCTTCTCAGCTTGAATGTACTGTGCTTGAGCTTGTCTTGTTCCTTCTGGTGTTTTTCTTTACCTCTTTACCTCTTTCTGAGCTAGATTGTACAGTGCTTGAACTTGTTTAGACTCTTGTGGTGCTTTTATTTACTTCTCAGTTGTGTGTACTGTGCTTGAGTTTTTCTTTTCTCCTCTGGAGCTTTCTTATACCTCCTTCTGAGCAAGTGTGTACTATACTTGAAATTGTCTAGTCTCTTCTCGTGCTTTTCTTTACCTCCTTCTCAGCTTGTATGTACTGTGCTTGAGCTTGTCTTGTCTCTTCTTGTGTTTTTCTTTACCTTTTTCTGTGATAGTGTGTACAGTGCTTGAACTTGTCTCTTCTGATGCTTTTCTTTACCTCCTTCTCTGTTGTTTGTACGGTACTTGAACTTTTATAGTCTTTTCTGGTGCTTTTCTTTACCTCCTTCTGAGCAAGTGTGTACTGTACTTGAGCTAGTCTTGTCTCTTCTGGTGTTTTTCTTTACCTCCTTCTGATCTAGTGTGTACTGAGCTTCAGCTTGTCTAGTCACTTCTGGTGCTTTTATTTTCCTCCTTCTGAGCTAGTGCGTACTGTGCTTGAGCTTCTCTAATCTCTTCTGGTGCTTTTCTTTACCTCTTTCTCAGTTGTGTGTTCTGTTCTTGACTTTGTCTAGTCTCTTCTGGTGCTTTTCTTTTCCTCCTTCTCAGCATGTGTGTTCTGTGCTTGAACTTGTCTAGTCTCTTCGGTTTTTTTTTCTTCACCTCCTTCTCAGCTTGTGTGTACTGTGCTTGAGCTTGTCTTGTCTCTTTTTTTTTTTTTTTACCTCCTTCTCATGTACTGTGATTGAACTTGTCTTGTCTCTTCTAGTGCTTTTCTTTACCTCCATCTGATCAAGTGTGTACTGTACTTGAGCTTGTCTTGTCTCTTCTGGTGTTTTTCTTTACCTCCTTCTGATCTAGTATATACTGAGCTTCAGCTTGTCTAGTCACTTCTGGTGCTTTTATTTTCCTCTTTCTGAGCTAGTGTGTACTGTGCTTGAGCTTCTCTAATCTCTTCTGTTGCTTTTCTTTACCTCTTTCTCAGTTGTGTGTTCTATTCTTGACTTTGTCTAGTCTCTTCTGGTGCTTTTCTTTACCTCTTTCTCAGCATGTTTGTACTGTTCTTGAACTGGTCTTGTCTCTTCTGGTGTTTTTCTTTACCTCCTTCTC